>JBBYHO010000021.1:5133049-5154538 GCA_038382025.1 Adansonia gregorii
GAGTTAATTAGATACATATTAAGTGTTAAGATTAAATTAAAAATTTAGTAAACATGAAAAACAACCAAGCAACCACCCGATAATTTGTTAATAAAATATTAAACTTTTTAATTTCAATGATCAAAATCAAACATTGACAACTTAATATATACATATGTATATAAGAAAAATATTTAACTTCAAACATATTTCATATCCAAGCCCACTAAAAATCTATTTTATAATAATAAATTTTAAAATGATTTTTAATTAGACCTGATTAACAAGTATTTATAGACATTAGTTAAGAATTACTTAATTTTAGTTTAGGAAATATTTTTTTATTTAATACATTAGTTTTATTGAATTCAAGAAAAAATAATACATTAATTATTTCTTTATAAAAATTATCTTAACCAATGTCACTAAGTACGGGTTCACATTTTCCTTTTAATTTATTTAGTATATAGTTTTTAATGATATAGATTTTATAAAATGATTTGCAAATTGCTAAAAGATATTGAAACCTAAATTATTTAACTTCTAAAGGATTGAACAAATTATAATCAAGTTTTTTTTTTAAATTAAATTTATTCATGAACATATTAAATAAATTTGTTAGTACTTAAAAATAAATAAATTGAGTTTAATTTGTTCAATAAATGAACCTAAAATTTTGCTCAATATCGATCAAAACTAGTCACTAAATGTTTTTAGATATTTTCTTCATTATAAAATATCCACAGATGAAATTTTTGGATCCCTCTATGCATATGGATAAAATGTGTATTGTTATCAACCAACATGTTATAAATTCACAAGTCAAATGAGATTGATTTAAAACAATGAAAAAAGGAAACGGACATTACAATTGACAAGTGAAAAAATATTTATTTATAAAAATAGAAAAGTCATATGATTCATTCCAAAGTATGATAAATTGAAAGTGTTTAAATAGAAAAAGACATGTGATTTTATTGTAGTTAGTAATATATTAAATACGATTAAGAATAAAAAAAATTATAAGAATTTAAAGTCAACATTGGCATTATGAAAACATGTTCTCTCTTACAACCTTTCCATGTTTCTCTCATGGATGTAGGCCACTATACCTAAATCACGTTTTCTTTTTGTGTTTTTATGATATTGTTTATTTACTTACAATTCCTTTCTTTTAATATGGTATCTGAGCTTTTTATTTTCTAACATGGCATCAAAGCTGGGTTTGTAATGTTCTTTTGTCTATGTTTTCTACTTTTTTGCTGCATGTTCTGCAGCGTTCTTGCTCCATGTTTTAGTACATCAAAATTTTTTTTCTATGCTTTTGCTGCATATTTCGGCACGTTAAATTTTTCTATTTCTGCTATGTGTTTCATCACATCCGAATTTTCTATTTTTGGTGTGTGTTTCGTCATGTCATATTTTTTTTATAATATGTTAATCACGTTTTTCTATCATGTGTTATTGTTTTTGTTACCCGTTTCGTCACATAAAATTTGCCTACAATGTGTTATGCCATGTTTTCTTATCACATATTACGCCACATTTTTCTTTTCTTGCCATATGTTATGTTACATTAGATTCTTGTGTCTCATGTTTTTTTATTAGTTAACAAAATCAAATTAGTATTTAAAATACCACTTGAGTTTGGAAAGGTGTTAAAGTAATAAATGTAATTAATATATTAGAGATTATGATACGATATATTAGAGATTATAATATTATATTCTTTCTTTCTTTCTTTCTTTCTTTTCTAAATTGGTGAGAACTTTTTACATAAATAAGGCAGTCTCATACAAACTAATATAACAATTCATAGTATTAACAATGTAGCCATTTGGGTTTTTTCCCAATGGATTTAGGCCATTATGGCTAAACCACATATTCTTTTCTACTTTTGTGATTTTACCTACGATCTTCAAGTTTTTTTTTATAATAATTATGATAAATTATGTAAAATACCTTCATTTAAAGAATACTTTCTAAAAAATGGTATAAATATGAAATAGTACAACTATAACATGAATACACGAAACTACTACTTTATATTTACATTTATGTAAAACAGTAATATGGTTATCAAAATTTGACTCATTTAGATTATAGTCATATTAAAATGAAAAAGCCACCATGGAATAATTAGACTAGATAATTTATTATTCATATTGTATTCATATTATTTTCACATGTCATAATTTTGTTTAATGTATTATATATTTATATAAATTTTGACATATTAATAATTTATATTGTAGAGATTTTGACACGTTTATGTATTTGTATCATGTTTGTATCATTTTCTTATATTATATCATATTTTAATTATTTTTATATTATATTTATGTCAAGCACCGATAACAATTAAAATTAACATATCTAAATGCAACATTTTTTTAGGAGAAACTAGTGGTATTTAAACCCGGCAATACATGCATTCATGTCATTTCATATTTTTTTTCATTTCATAATAGTATTTTGAGGTATTAAAATTTATATAAATTTGGATATATTAATTCGTGTTAAAGAGATATTAACACATTCGTATATTTATATTATATTTATTTTTTTATTATATTATATTTTAATTATTTTTTTCATATCATGATGTATCTTTTAGTCGTAGTTTGACTTTGATAATATTAGCACCAAATGCTAACATTCTTGATAAGGTCAAGCAGTGAACACCAGAAGCAAACATTTTTTAAACTGAGTGGCAAGAAGAAGAATTATGAGGTATGTAAATTTGGGTTTAAGCTCATAGATTGAGCTGTGATCTATTTTTTTTTAAATTTTTTACTCTAATTTGCCTTGTTAGTCCATTTTATTGTTTAAAAAAATTAAACTATTTATTTGATATTAATATGTATTTATTTTATAATTAAATTTAAATAATTTTTTATTAAATAAATAGTGATTTAAGCATGATCGACGTAAATAAAAAAAACTCAAATTAAAGCTTGATCTAATTTAGATCAAATGGCCTATTCGAACTTTAAATAAATTTAGTTCAAGCCTAGACCCATTCTCATCTTAATATTTTAAAAATTAAGCAATTCTTGCTTTTAAACTTTGGATATCATATAATTACATAAAATGAAAAAAATATAAATATAATATAAATGAAATTATAAACCGAAACCTACGATAGACACAAACAAAATACACTTTGGTAGCTATGGACGGCAAAGAATGAAGTGGGACATGGTGGTCCAAGATGTTACAGCGACTTTCGCGAAAATGAAAATGACAGCTAACAATCACACCCGTGTTCATTTAGGGGTCCCGTTGCATCCAACTTGACTCTGCCACTCTTCCACATTTTTATTTCTTCGTCTTTTAACTTTGATTTTCCTTTCTTTCCCCATAGAATAATCCCCAAATACATCAAATCTAAAACTTCAGTTTTGTAATCACTTTCAATGTCTATTTCTTGCCATTAAAGTATTTTCACTTTTAAGCCTTTATTTTTCTCCATTACCAAGAAAAAATGATCCTTTATCAGTTGCAGAGCCCCCAACCATGGCTGTTGTTGCCCCCAAGAATTTCCAGGCCGATTCAAACCTCTTCTTGTTCTGGTTTTTGTTCTTCTTCTTCTTCTTTAGCCAGGTACTTTTTTTTTCATGTTCAAGTTTATATCTTTTTTCTTTGTTTGAACATGATTTACTGAACTTAAAACATCTGGGTTTGATTGGATTTTCTGGTAGTAATGAATTGATACTGATCATATGATCTTAAAATCAATTTTTTTCCGTAATTCTTTATTGTTGATGGACTCAAAGATTGAAATCAATTTCTCTGTATGATTATTTATGCTGGTAAAGATCTGGTTTTTGGGATCCTTTTATATGTTTCTGATCTGCTTGGACAAGTTTGTAAGTCCATAGATTTAAATTGTAGTCGCATTCCGTTTATTGAATATCCATAACGAAAGGACTAAAACCGCAAAATAACTACGGTGACATTGGGTTCCACTGCTATTTAAATCTCGGATAATTCTATAAAGCATTGGCTGCACAAAGGACTTGTACGGGGACACGCGGGTTCTAAAAAGAACAAACAAGGCAACCTGACCCGCCAGCAAAGCTCAAGGTGTATTCAATTTTTCATGTCAGCATGTTTAAGTCATTTCTTAAAAGAATTAAGTTACACTGGTGACTCGTATATATATGTATTGGTTTTGTGTGTGTGTACAGACATTAATACAAGGATATGATCTTTCTAATATCATCCAGATATATAATAAAACTTAAAAAAATTGACTATATTGAATCCAACACTCACAATCGAGTCAAAGTAATTTAGATCTCAGTACACTAATACTAGTGATAGATATAGTTAGTCAACCAGCTGGACAGAGTTGGTGAGTAGTGAACAGGGATTTGTATTTTTATTTGTATTATTAATCTTAATTGTGATTGGTTCGCGATCTGTCATTTCTTATTTTTACTATTTACTAGAATTTGTGAGTGTTTAAAAAATAAATGATAAATTGATCATTTTTTTGGTTAGATATAGGCATTTTTTTAAATGTGTCAAAATAAATTAAAAGATCAAAATACCCCTCATTCTTAGTTTATTGTATTAATTTGATTTTGGTTTTTGAGTAATTTCTTCAACTTAATTAGTGTCAACTAACTCATGACATCAGCTCAGTTGTTTCATTATTTATTGAATAGATAAATCAAAGCATAGGCTTATTCAGTGGGACTGTGAACTAATAACTTAATATTAAGGGTTAATATCATATATCATATATCATATTTGATCTTGAATTTACTGTGTAATGTTTGTGTCGTGTCTAATTTTTTGAGGTGCTTCATTACATTAAGAGAGGAAATGATATTACTAACACGACATTATACATTTTTAAGCTAGAAGTACCGTATTAGAGAATTTGTTATAGTTTAGGACCAAATATTCTAAGACTTAGCTAAATTTAATGCACATAATGTGACAAATAGTTATCATGTGCAAACCTTGTTTGAGCAAGTGTTGGTAAAACATCAATATTTATATTTTTTTACTGTTGCATTTTCTTGAAGCTAAAAAATAGGATAGGCATTGCTGCAAAACATCCTTACAATTAGGTTGACCAGTTCTTGAAGCATGGATGATGCTGATGCCACTTCTGCAGATAGTGATTTGAGGTTAAACCGTTTGATCATAGACAAATTGCTTCTTCTTTTCTTTTTCTTCCCTGGTCTTTTTTATCAATCAGATAATTATATATTTTTGAAGGAATGTTTGTGGTTACCTAGCAATTCGTGTATCTGTGTCATGTTCTTGCATTTTGGCGTGTCACAATTGTATTGAAGGTATTTTAGATTTATGTAATTTTTGATATGTTTGTAATTCCTACTCTATAGATTTTCAGACATTCACGTATTCAGGTCGTGTTCATGTTATGTTTTTGTATTTTATCATATTCTAGTTATTTTTTCTATGTATTTTCTAATATTGCCAGGGCATGTGCTGCGAAAATTTATTGCCTTTTTTTTATGTAGTTGGATGTAAGAGAGCTCTGCCATGTGAACGCAATAAAAAATTTGTTTCAAATATGCGTGTATACATGTATATATTTTGATCGGCTTCAAATAAGCATATGAAGTTCTTGAATTTTGTTGTAGAACACAAGGCATAAGAGGCTCGAAGAATATGATTTTTTTCCGGAAATCAATGCTGTGCAGCTTTTGGCGGAACAGTTCTTCATCTTACAGTGAGCATAACTTTATACATTGTATACACAATGGAGGTGAGTGCCTAGCCATTTGCATTAAAAGTTTGTCAAATTGGTACATATGTTCAGTCTTTATCTTTTGATGTTAACTGTGGAACTCTTACCGATTTAATCACCATGTTAAATTTCTATCCCATTGGTAAATAAGTAAATTCGGAATTTCGGATTTTTATGATTAAACGAGTCTGCATAATATGACCACTCAACGTGGTTGATTTGCATTTGTGCAAGCTTAATCCTAGCTGGTTTGATAAGTATGTTAAGTTGGCCAATCTTTTGCTTTAGATTCTCAATCTACCCTTTCCCCTTCGACCCATATTTACTTAATTCACCTGGGAAGGACATTACGTGCTTAACTCCTCTCAGATCTGCAATCTCTAGAGTTCTGGTTAGCATGCAGGACATCTGAGCTAATACTCAGTTGGCAAGTGGCTTAATCCGTTTTTATATTCAACTATATGAAGGTAAACCAACTTGCTAACTTTGTGATCGATTAAACTTACAATATGAACAATTTTTACTCGTACTGGGAACAACTGCAGACAGGAAGGACTAAGGAGGGTTAAGAAAAGGAAATATGCTAATTTGTGTTTGGTAGGCTCATAGTCATATTTCCAGTTGTGCTTTCTAGTTTATATTTACGAGGATTGGTCTCATGTTTTGTTCCTTTGGAAAGTATGTTAGAACCTCTTATTCATCCTTTTTCTTTTAATAATTTTTTAAAAATCTCTTTTCATGTTATAAAAGAATTAAGATAGCTTACGTTATCCAGGGAAATGGAAAGTTACTTGTCAAAAACTGACGCATAAGTCGGAGTGCGTTTCAAATAGTTCAAATGTCAGATTCTTTAAGACAAACCCACAGTGTAGTTCTCAGGTGAGGCTTAAATCTTAGATTCCAAAAGTTCTAATATAGATTTGCTTTCTTGTTGTTATTAACAGATATGTTCTTTCATTTGTTACAGTGACCTGGATTCATGATATATTTTCTTTTCCGAATCATTGTCTTCTATATTAATAGTTAGTTGTTATTATGGGTCATGTATGCATCTGCCGGTGGATAATGATTGAGCCTTTTCCGCATACTCACTATATTGTTCCAACTTTTGATTTTTCTTGTATTTTCTTTGTCCGACACCCATATCCAACATACATCCGGACATTGGTAAGGGGATATGACCCTCTAAGGACCCTCCAAATACATGGAAAAACTTAGAAAAATTGAACATCTCTTTGTCGGACACATACCCATGTCTAACACACTCACACCTGAGTCTGAGTATCATAGCATATTCATGATGCTTAATCTTTTGTTTGCCTAGTAGTGACTTAATATGAACAATATAGTTGCAATCACGTAAGATCAGTATTGATATGAGATAGACTAACAGAACAGATCATATACTGTCTGTAAGGATTGCGTTTTTGGGTTGGTTACTAAGTTTGTTTTAATATCGCATCTTATATTGTTTCTTAGATGGAAGTAGTCAGGCTGAGGTATAGCATAGGAGTCCCATGTAAGCTTCTTCGGTCTATTCTGAAGAGATCGGAGGAAGGATTTGGGGAAAGTCGTTTTTTGGTTGGTTGTGGAGAGGGAAGCCTCTAGAAGACATTGGAATGCTGGAAAACCGAAAGTAGATGAACATAAATAAGAGGAGCAATGGCGGAAGCATGGATTTGAAGTGGCGGTGAAGCAAGACGAGACGAGAGCAGGATGTTCGGAGAAAAGTTGTTCTCTAGATGGGATAAAATCATAGGAACCAAGAGAGAATACATTAGTCATAAAAATTAGAATGCTGCAATATAATCAAAATTGCCTTAAGATCAAATGAAGGTGTAAGGAGCTTTGTTAGCACATGCTAATAACTTATAGTCCTCCTTAGTTACAAAATCGTCTTCCTCTTTTCATAAAATAAAAAATTGTCTTCCTCTTCCATAAAGAGAATCAACCGAGTCAAGAATTGATCATGTACAAGCTTCAATGACCCCTATTGTTTAAAAAGTGATGCTCTTGCCACCCTTATTATGAAACTAATGGAGTTATAATCTATTTCACTCAGACTTGAGTGTGAGTGTCAGATATAGGTATGTGTCCGACATGGGTACATTCAATATTTTCTAAGTTTTTCCACATACTTGGTGGGTCATATTGTCATAACCATATCCAAGTACTTCAAGAAAAATGAAGAATCGGAACAACACAGGAATTTGTTGGCATTGTTCATTACAATTTTCCGGACTTCTTACAATAATGCAATCTTGCTATTTACTGAATTATTTGGTGATGCTCCAAATTACCTTTGTGCATTTGGCTGCTGTCATTGTAGTGGAAGCTTGAGTTCGTTACTGTTGCATTTTTGATTTTCCATCTTGTTATTGCTCCTTAATTTTGCCCTAGGATGCTATGATAAACTATGTCAGTCAAACTCAGGTGTGACTGTCGGATTCAGGTATGTGTTTGACATGAGTATGTTCAATTTTTTCTATAGTTTTTGGAGGGTCCTTAAAGGGTCATATCCCTCCTACCATATCCGGATATATATTAGACACGGGTACTTCAAGAATATAAAGAGTCCAAGCAACATAGGTTGTAAAGAATGACGGGTCCACTTAATGTGCCTGCTATTTCTACATTATCATTAGTTTCTCTTATAGAAACTTGCTGCTTTCTCAGTCGTTTTCTTTTCTTGGATTGTACATCCGTAATGTCGATGTGGATAAGCCAATAAGCTACGGTTTTTAATGTCCTAATTTTGTTGATTGTCATCACTTGCTGCTGCAGGTTCATCAAGCTAAACTGATCATCGAAACTATGTCGTCGTTTTTCTTACTGAGACTACTGCAATTAGATTTTGTCAACACATTAATAAAAATGGCCCAAGACTTATTTCCACATCTACATCAGACTTTGGCGGCTAGAAGCTTGCCTTTTGCTTGTATATCTAATTCCTTGAATAAACCAACGCCTCTTAACTTGAACGTGTCCTTGCCTTCGATTCAAGATATTAAATGGAACTTCGCACGGTTGCTGTATTTATTCAACATTCACGTGGAGAAAAATATTGCTACGGAAGGGAAATTTGTTTTTCTAGGTTTTTTTTTTTTTTTTTTTTTTTTTTTTTTTCCGATGTGAGTTGTATTCATGATGCTTTATGTTGTTTCTAATGATCGTTTTCTATGACTTTTGGCTAGACTTTAGTAATAATGCACTATCATTAGCCATTTTTTTATTGCAATGACAAAAGCCGACGTTGACCAGTGCAAAAGTGTGGGTTCTCCAATTAAGAATGACCACTTTGTACCACAATACTCGGGCATAGGTCATGTCTAGATGACCTTGATGTTACTTGGACTCGGGTATAAGTGTTGGATACGGGTATGTCTCCGACACGGGTATAATTACTTTTTTTTCTAATTTTTTCCATCTATTTGGAGGGTCCTTGGAGTGTCATATCCCCAATACCATGTCTAAAAATATGTCGAATATGGATGTCGGACATGGGTACTTCAAGAAAAATGAAGAGTAGGAAGAACATAGGATGACCCTCCTTAGGACCTGTTTTACCAGGACTCTGATTAATGATCCCTTTTAATAAACATGAACTTATTTTCGAACTCTAGATTGATATCATGCAGCTTTGGCTTGGATCAAAACCTTTTGGAGCTATAATACTAGTTTGGTCACCATCTATTAGAGTAAGCTTTTAAGCCTATTGGCTATCGTGGCATCAAACCAAGGTTGACTTAATGGCTTGGCCTATGATACTTGGACTTGGCTATATGTGTCGGATAAGAGCATGCATCTAACATTCGTAAATTCAATTTTTTAAAAAAGTTTTTCCATGTATTTTGTGAGTTATTGGAGGCTTATATCCCCACGCATATGTCCGAAAATGTGTGAGACACTGGTATTTAAGACAAATGAAGAGTCGGAGCAACATAGGGCCTATCAACCCTTGTTAACCGTTGTTTTGCCTTGACCTATCAATGGAAACTTTTACTCTAAATGTTTGATTACCAATCATGATTGAATAGTTGTAAATCTAGTGTGCTGCGAAGCCATTATTGACTGAAGAGTAATAAATTAAGTATTTTAAGAAGCCAATATTTATTCTGAACTGTGAATCAATATTGGCGAAAAGAAAAATTTTTGTGGATGAATGAGGAAAACAATGCCTTTTTAGCTATGTTGCTCCAATTTTTCATTTTTATTGAAATACCCGTGTTCTACACATATCAAACCATTATGCGGAATGACCTTCTGAGGACCTTCCGAATACATAGGAAAACATAGAAAGAAATGGACATACCTGTGTCAGACACATACTAATATTTGACACACACCTGAGTCCAAGTAACATAGCTTTTTATTGCCAAAGTATTCTTAGCTTAAATAATTCTTAGAATGGATGGTTGAAACTTGAAAATCTTACTCAAAGCTTCGCAAGAGACCTTGCATATGAATTTTTTTTTTTTTTTAAATTTTGGTAATCTAGTTTAAAATCTTGGTAGATCCCAAAGAGTGTAAACTATGTACAATCTATGTTACACGGATTCTTCATTTTCTCTATAGTACCTATGTTCGACACATGTTTGGACATGGGTATAAGCTATAATCCTCCAAGTAAATGGAAAAACTTAGAAAAAATTGAGCATACCTGTGTTAGACGCATATCCATACCTGACACTCTCCTGCGAGTCCGGGTAACATCGCATACAATCATGATCGACTTCCTTCAGCAGAATAAAAAATGTTTCCAGGTTAAAAGTTGTTTACGTTGGCTATCATTTGTTTGTATATAACTTTTGGTCCTTTGTTGATCCGCGTGGACTTATGATTTGGAATTTATGTTTTAAGATCAATTGATTCACTTGTTTCTAACATTTGCAGGTTTCTTGTGGTTCTCCTTATAGCATGCTGCTCATTTGTTGTTATTGGTGGTTTCCTGTTCTTCAGGCTTAGGTAATGTAAAATCAATATTGATTATTTGAATATTATTTTATATGTAATTGTAGCATGATTATGGTAAATGGGATTTTAGGCTTTCTAAAGTTTTTTTATGTCTAATTTTGCTTCAATAACTTTTATAATTTGGATTATGTTCCTGAGAAAAATCACATTTGTCGCCTTTTAGCCTTTCTCCATTGGGTTTTATACTATGTTGCTTCAACTCTTAATTTTTCTTGAAGTATCCGTGTTCAACACTTGTTCGGCATGAGTGTGAGGATATATTCCTCCAAAGAATCTTGGAAAAATTGAACATACCTGTGTTGAGCATATACCCGTATCTAACATATACCTTTGTCCGACAGTCACTATGTCTGAGTAACATACGTTTTATAATCTGACCAGGACTAAAGACAAAGGTTGTAAAATTGTAAGCATTTGTTTTGGTGAATGTTGTAACTTTAGTCGTTTCAAATTGATTCCCCGTTAGATTGCTAGTACTTTTCAAAACCATATTATCTCTCTATGTTGTAACTTAATTAAATAATGACAAAGAAATTATACTGTATGTATACTGTATTCTATGGAATCCATATTGTTGATGAATTTGCCTATTGTAGAATTCTGCCTTAGAAAACCGGCACTTCTCGATGAAATCTAGCACAAGTTCTATGGTAATTGCCAGTGATGCAGTACTACTTGTTTTTCCTTTTTAGTATTTTCTTCTTTTTTTTTTTTTTTGCTAAGAATTTGTTTGTGGAATAAATATCTTTTTCCGACATATATCCAGACATGTGCATGAAGATATGATCCTTCAAAGACTCTTCATATACATGGAAATCTTGGAAAAAGAATGAACATACTCGTGTTAGACACATATCTCCTGAGTCCAAGTAATATAGGAATAAAGAAGACATGAAAATTGTACACTGGTCTATGTGTTACTCCCCCTTATTCGTCATTTGCATGCATGATAATTTTATGTTCATTGCTGCAATCTGCTAATCCCTCGCGGATAAATAGCTATAATCTATGTTACTTAGACCCAGTGTGAGTGTCAGATACATGTATGTGTCCGACACGAGAATGTACAATTTTTTAAAAGTTTGTCCATGTATTTAGAGGGTCTTTGGAGAGTCATATCCCTATAGCTATGTTCGCAAATGTGTCAAAAGTACTTCAAGAAAAATGAAAAGCCAGAGCAACATAGGCTATAATGCTACTTTTATTTGCTAATCCGATAGCCATGCCTTCAATAACACAGGGGAAATACACAATCTCTAGAGGATTGTTGCTGGGAGGCATGGGCATGCCTATGTTCATCATCTACCCATTTAAAAGTACGTGATGTGTTACGAATCTAATCATTCGGTTGCTATAAGATACGATCACATTCATATTGCATGCATAATTACGAAATTGAATTCAAAAACTTTAGCATTTGAAAAACGTATTCATGTGTTTGAACTACAGCAAAGAACGCGTATTGAACGTGTTATTGGCTTTGTTCTTGCCATATGGGGGATATTATTTTACTCTCGGTTGTTAAGCACAATGACGGAACAATTCAGAGTAAGAACTTCTAAAGCAAAATTTATCTTTTTTCCTTTTTCCAATACTCCTATTCCAGCCTATGTTACTCAGTTTCGGGTGTGTGTGTTGGATACAAATATGTGTCCGATACAAGTATATTCATTTTTTTTTTCTAAGCTTTGCATGTATTTGGAGGGTCATGTCCCCATACCCGTATCCAAATATGTTTTGGACGTGAGGTCAGACGCAGGTACTTTAAAAAAAATGAAGAGTTGGACCAACACGGATTTAAGCTACCTTAGATGTCCTTGACGTTTTGATTTTGGGTGACAGAACAACATGCAAAAACTTCGGGAAGGTGCACAAATGCAAGTATTGGAGACGGACCATATCATCATTTGTGGCGTAAATAGTCGTCTAGCTTTCATACTGAAACAGCTAAATAAGTATCATGAATTTGCTGTTCGTTTAGGTACTGCTAAAGCCAGGTAAACTGTTATGCTGCTGGTTTTTGTTTTTCATATTTTTCTTTTTTTTGTCCGTAATTATCAGCTTCTACTTGCATTATGCTCTAAAAGGAGGCAAAGAATTCTTCTTATGTCTGATCTTCCAAGGAAGCAAATGGACAAGCTGGCCGACAACGTTGCCAAAGATCTTAATCATATTGATATCCTTACAAAAAGGTATAAGAACAATGTCTGCTTTCCCCTCTAACTTACAAACCCCAACTATGTTTCCCTTTCATTATCATTTATGTTCGTTGAACTCGGATGTGAGTTTCTGATAAAGGTATTTATCTGACATACGTATATCAGTTTTTTAGAAGTGTATTTTATGTATTTGGAGGGTCCTTGGAAGGGTCATATCCCTATACCCATGTTCAAATAGATGTCATACACAAGTACTTAAAGAAAAATGAAGAGTCGAAACAACAGAGATAGTCATTCCCAAGCCTGGATAAATAATGGTCACATTATGCAGTCACAAGAAATCAATCAGTGCAAAACATTTTTAAATCTTCATAAATATCGATTAAATGAGAATTCATGTTAATGATAGGCCATCCTTTGTCAAAAGTAATAGTAGATCGGAGAAGACGTGCCGAAACTATTGAGGACCTGTCTTTATTGACCAAACTCGTGCCGAAACTATTGAGGACCTGTCTTTATTGACCAAACTCGAGATATTAACTTGAATAGAGCACAATGTGAGATCAAATGACTGACCGTTTTTACATTGTGCTTCCTTTGTTATTTCTCGATTACATCTTAATTTGAGATCTCTTGACTACGCAACTCAATACATGGTAGTATATGTTTAGCCGACTCTTCATTTTTCTTGAATTACATGTGTCCAACACCTGTGCCCAATGCATATCCGCTGTGGTCTTCCAAGAACCTTCCAAATGCATGGAAATCTTGGAAAAAATTGAACATGCCCGTGTCTGACAGTTACACCATGAGTCCAAGTAGCATAGGTGCCTAAGAAAATATCTAGAGTTGTTATATCTCAGTATCCTTTCACTTTTTTGTTCAATTCGTAAACATTTGAGCCACTCAGGTTTTCATGGGATCGCTACAAATTCTAATTGTCATTAAGCTTCCATTTCTTAAACATTGGTGCTACTTGTGCAGTTGTAGCCTTAGTTTGACAAAATCGTTTGAACGAGCTGCAGCCAATAAGGCACGAGCCATTATCATGCTTCCCATGAAAGGAGATCAGTAAGAACTTGATCAACTTAAAATAAATATATTTATATATATATTTTCGTTTCTGCAGGTTGTTCAAAGGAATTTGAAAATGTTCGGTTTTTTGTCTTCTTTTGTGAGTGTTAAATTACTATGTTACTTGAACTCAAGTGCAAGTGTCGGATTTTGGTATTCGTCCGACATGGATTTGTCCATTTCTTTCTATGTTGATATGTGTCATATCCCCATACTTATATTTTGATATATGTCGGACATGAGTGCTTCAAAAAAAATGAAGAGTCAGAGCAACATAGTTAAATATATCATTTTGAAGTACTCTGAGAATGGTTATTTTAACTTTTTCGTGCTAGTCTGCACACAATCATGATGCAAAGTTTAGCTGATATTTTTTTCCCGATAATTAGTTTAACTGAAATTTTATATATAATATTAGTAGTCAGATAAGTAGTTGCTAAAATCGAACTTACACTGCAATGATTGACCCTTAAACTTGGAGGTTTTAGAAAACTATGAAGGCCAGAAAATTTGTTGTATATTGCATTTAGGAATGAAGTAAATATATTAGCAGCAGCAACAGAAGCTATCAGGATCCATTATGGTCATTTCTATCCAGTTTGTTGCATGTTCATTTTTGATAACAATACTGAGAAATTTCTTAATGGGAAGTTTAGTGACAGCAGTTCGTTAACTGATTAGGTACGAAGTCGACACGGATGCATTTCTCTCGGTACTAGCACTTCAACCTATTCCCGACATGGAATCTGTCCCCACTATTGTTGAGGTATGTGCATTTGCATAACCATAGGATCGAATATTATCCTACTAAGAAAAATCAAGTTTAATTCGGCATTTTTGTTCTGACACAGGTTTCAAATTCCAATACATGTGAGCTTTTGAAGTCAATCTCCGGATTGAAAGTAGTGCCAGTGGAAAATGTTGCTTCTAAATTATTTGTTCAATGTTCTCGGCAAAAGGGGCTCATAAAGATCTACAGGCACTTGCTTAACTATCGAAGTACAATACGAGTTCTCATTGACAATCTTTATTGTCCTGATGTTGGAAAGACAGAGAAAGTTTATAGCCAATTTTTCTTTGTCAAAAGTTTAACTTATGGTGATATCTTCTATTTTTATCCAATCTTTTGGCAAAACAAACTCGGAACATCAGCACTTAGACTTCTCCACTCTTAAATAGTTTGGGATGGTCCTAAATCTAGATACCGGTTAAAAATAGGGTAGTTTTCGTTCTTGGTTGAATAAAACCGTTTGTGGTTCTTTTCTTGTTTGATAATACTATTTTAGTTCGAGCTGCAAAATTTCACCATGGCTAAACGTTTCTCTTCTTGGGGTCTTTTCTATCATGTTGTAGTTTACTACTCAAAGACTAATTAGGATCATGTTATTGCAGAAAATGTATTCAATCTTTGCTGTTTTCCTAGTCTAACAGGATTGACATACGGACAAATACGACGGGGGTTTCAAGAGGTAATGCATATATGCTAAAACTCGGTGTTTATCACTAGTTAGAACTTCCATGCTTATTTCTCATGTTGGCTTTCTTTTCAGGCAGTTATTTGCGGTCTTTATCGGAGTGGCAGGATATACTTCCACCCCAGGGATGATGACGTTCTTCAGCTAACTGACAAAGTATGCGGATAATATGGCTTTTCGAACTTTTATATTCATATTCCTCAAGATTTTAAAGTTAAGCTCCATAATTTGGCATCATGAAATGTACACTTGAACGCTTGAAGAAATCATTTAAATTTGTTGCCCGTGTATCTGAATGTATGCAACTGTCGATAGTTTCATGAACTAGTTGTGGCAACTTCTTGACATGGAATAATATGACTAACCAAGATTTTGTTTGAAAAAGAGCTGCTTTATTGAAATTTCTGGTCCATGTGTTCCTTTCCTGATCATATTTGTCCATTTTGCTTCAACTCTTCATTTTTCCTGAAGTATCCATGTCCAACACATATCTGGACATAGGAATAGGATATGACCCTCCCAAGACCCTTAAAATACGTGGAAAAACTTAGAAAAAAAAATTGAACATAGTCTTACGCTCGCACCCGAGTCCGAGTAACTTAGATATCTATGTACTTCTTGACATATTCCTCCTTTCTCTGTGTAGGTATTACTGATTGCACCTATTCACTGGACAACAAAACAACAACTTGCACTGTCAGGCGTTGTAAAAGATGAAACCAACAGACTAAAACGTCCGGAAGTTTTCGAAAGCAATGCTGAGACTTTAACTCATACTTTAGAATTGAGAAAAGAACGGCTTTTAACTATTGTGACACGCACCAAGAAACCAGGATCAAAGGTATGCTTTTCAAAGAAGATAAGTGCTGTAAGTGATAGCATCCATTGAACGTTCTTGATGTCCACTTATATATTCTTTTGGTTTCAAAGTAGGCATCGAACCAGGGTCTAGGTCCCGTAGAATGCATACTTTTGCTTGGTTGGCGGCCAGATGTTGTACAAATGATCGAGGAATTTGATAATTATCTCGGACCTGGAAGTGTGTTGGTATGCTTTCATCTTCTTTTGTGATTCTTATAAGAGTCTTGTATTTCATCCGTAAACATTCGATAGTATCTTGTCTTGGAATCGGGATATTAAGAGTTGCGTACTCCAAAGTTTCAAGAACATCTATAATGGAGAGAAGTGTTTTCCATGATAAGTGCCCAGATTTAATCTAACCTACAATGATTATTCCTGACTTTATGGAGATCAGTTGGTTATGAAAATATTTGTGAACTTGAATGCACGGATTTAAGTTTTGCATTCAAGTGCATGTCGGACTGGATGCTTTTCATGTTTTTTCTTGGACCTTAAAGGAAATAGAATTATTATGAATTATTTGCATCTGTTAAGTGACTGTTCATCTGCTATCCACACTTCACAGGAAATATTATCTGATGTCCCTTTAGAAGAAAGGAAGAGGGTAAGCTCGTTGTCTGGTCAAAGAAAACTAAAAAACGTGCAGGTTACACATAGGGTACGTTCTCGTTCAGTTGATCATGTCGAACTTCTCAGTACTTTTTTTTTCTTCAGGTGGTGAAGGATGGTGATGCTAAGCCTTTTACGGTTTCCTTATAATCTGTCACTTCATTTTCATGCATTGCAGATTGGAAACACCATGAACTATGATACCTTAGAGGAAACCATAATGAATATACAAAATTCTGTCAAGAAAGGGAATCATATTCCTTTATCTATTGTTGTGATTTCCGATAGAGAATGGCTTGTCGGAGGTAATGCTAATCAATAGAGAATATGTTTCTATCGTTAAATTAATCTTTGGACTAACTATTTTCTTTTCAGATCCATCTAGGGCGGACAAGCAATCCGCATACTCTCTTCTTCTTGCGGAAAATATCTGCAAAAAATGCGGAGTATTGGTGAGTTTGGTTCAATGTCATCTTGAAATGTCATGGTCTCGAATTTTGAATTTCGATGCTGGCGAAGAAAAAGAAAGGCCAATAGCAGTTGTGCTGGTGATTTCAGAATTATTATTTGAAACTCAAGATTAAGTTAATTGATTGTTCTGCAGGTGCAAAATCTAGTTGCAGAGATTGGTGACTCGAAATTGGGCAAACAAGTAAACTATTTTCTCGATTTTGAGAATTTCTTGTATTATGATCTTTGATTTTTTTAAATTTTTTCACGTACTCTTGAAATACATTGAACCCTGCAGATTACGAGAATCAAGCCAACCTTGACTTATATTGCGTCCGAGGAAGTGATGAGTCTCGTAACAGCTCAAGGTCTTGAAAATTATATTGCTAATAGCAGTATTTATATTGTTTCCATGCTAGGTTACTCGGACTCATGTACAAGTATGTATCCGACAATGTTATGCTCAATTTTTCTTGGAAGTTCTTTTCATATATTTGGAGGGTCCTTGGAGGATCATATCTTCATATCTATGCCCAGATATGTGTTGGATACAGGAATCAGACACGGATATATCAAAAAAAAAAAAGTGTATCGGAGTTTCCATCCTATGTGCCATCTTAAGAAGTAATTGTATTTTGTGTATTACAGTGGCCCAACACAGTGAACTGAGTGAGGTGTGGAAAGACATTTTGAATGCTGAAGGTGATGAAATATACGTGAAGGTAAAGGCAATTAATCTGTTTAGTACTTCCTTTTTTTGAATTCTATGTTACTCGAACTCGAGTCTAAGTGTCGGATATGCGTATTTGTCTGATACAGACATGTTCATTTTTTTTGTAAGCTTTCTATGTATTTGGGGGTCTTTGGAATGAAATATCTCGGTATCTATGTTTGGATTTGTGTCAAACATAGGTACGCCAAGAAAAATGAAGAATTAGAGAACATAGTTTGAACTTACTGAAAATGAAGGGGATTACTAGGTGTACTTTAACTCAGGTATGAGCATCGGATACAAATATGTGCCTGAAATAGGTACATTTAATTATTTCCAAGTTTTTTACATGTATTTGAACAATCAAATCCCCATATTCATGTTCAGAAATGTGTCAAATATGGGTATTGGATATGGATACTTACAGAAAAATGAAAAGTTGGAGCAATGTAGAGGAGAATAGTTGTGGCCAATTTACCATTAAATTGGTCCGCTTTATTGTAGTATAAAACCTAAACTTCGGCTCATCATGTTACACTTTTAGGCTATGTTATTTGAACTTTTCATTTCTTTTTAAAAAAAGTACTTTTGCCCGACAATTTTGATTGATACATATTCGAACATTCATATAGTTTGATTCTCCAAATATAAAAAAAAAAAAATTTTAAGCTTGAGTATACTCATGTCGGGCACCTATCTGACACTCGTTTGGAATTCAGGTAACGTGGCTTTTAGATAATGAACTCATCTTATTTATCCTACGAAGAAGACTGTCTCAGGCTGTTACTTAAGTATGTCTCTTGACAGGATATTAGCCTCTACATGAAAGAAGGGGAGAACCCATCGTTCTCGGAGCTATCTGAAAGGGCTTGTTTGCGACAAGAAGTTGCCATAGGTTATGTCAAAGACAACAAGAAGGTATATTATACTTCCACTAGGTTATGTTATTCAGATTCGAGGTGAGGTATCTGTAGGGTTGGCAAAAGGTGCAGCATAGGGTGGTTTGTTGCTCCGTCCCTGACCCAACTTCCATGTATATATAGCAATGACCTGCTATTTTACTCAAAGACTCTAACCCCAGAACCCGAAAACAAAATATCCCCTCTACCCACACCTATGCTGCCCTGAAATTTTACTTGATGCTTTATATTATTTATTAATTTTTACAAGACTAAATCAAATACATATAATAAAGTCTTGTTGAAAAAATTAAAGAACTCAAACTAAAATATATAAAAAGAAAATAGTTGAAAAAAATTAGAAGAGGAGTATTTTAGTAAATATCTCAGGTCGAGGCAGGGCAAATTTTATCTGAAATAGACCAAATCCGACTCCGAAACTTTTAATAAATTACTGACCTGCCCCGCCCCAAACCTGATTTTCCAAAAAAAAAATCCTGCCTCTAATGGGTCGGGTCGAACTCACAACAGTTTTTGGTTATTTTGCCAACCCGGGGTACGTGTTCAATGTATTTATGTTTAATTTATTCTAAATTTTTTCTCTATGTTTGGAGGATCATATCTTAATGCCCATATTTGAATATGTGGACCGAATACGTACTTTGGAAGAGTGAAGAGTCTTGGTAACATAGTTGCTCGGTTCTAAATAGGTTTATTTAATGCCTAATACATTCATTGTCTTACCACTGCAGGTTATTAACCCAACTCCAAAGTCAGAACCTCTCTCCCTAGAAATGACAGATTTACTAATCGTGATATCCGAGCTTGAAGGAGAGCAACCTATTGTTGTCTAAAATGCAAGTAACTCCACTCATTTCTTGTTCTTATTTGCCTATTTGTCTCCCAATAATTTTTGTGGTTCTAACTTATGTTATTTGGACTCTTAATTTTTTTAATTAAAAAATATATATTTGACAGATATTCTGATATGGGTATGAGGTAGAATCTTTTAAATGTATGGAAAATTTTAGGGAAAAAAATTAAGCATACCTGTATTTGACACTTGACCCCTTCGGTAATATAAGGCGTTGACCGCATAAACTCTTTGCATGGGTGAGTTGAAACTATCATCATTTTAGTTCGTATATTTTTATATGTCATAATCATGTTTAAAGCAATATATGATTGTATAAATTTTGATATATTAATAATTTATGTTACACTGATTTTAACACATGTTTATTAGTACCGTGTTTATGTTTTTTTTTTTTGTATCATATATTGTATTATGTATAAAATTATCAGATCTAGAGGTAGGGACCCTTTCCAGGTCTAGATTTGTATCTATCATGTGAAAATGTTGTATCCAATGTCTTTTATTCGTAAGAAAATGAATAGCTTGCTATTTCTTCATAAAAAAAAAATAACAATAAAAAAACATTTACGAATGTTAAAAACATTAGAACGGACCTTTTGGTCAGATCGGTTTGACCATTGAAGGTATTGACCATTGAAGGTGTATTCGGTCCTGTTAGTATCAAATATTAGTGATTTATAAAAATCGGTTTAATGTTAATTTTGTTAATTTTTTTAAGTGATAGATTTGAGATCATATCATTAAGTAAAATGCATATTTTTATTAATTATATATTATATTTAGTACTTACTTAAAACTGCCATTGAAGGCTTGCTTGATAATTGGATGGTTTGGACAAAATATTAAACTTAAAAAATAGGTTTAGATAAAAGGTAAAGTTCGTTTAAACAATGAGTCTTTTAGCTCTTAATCTCGTTCATTTCTAATTATATAATATAGTATTTTTTATATGATATAAATTATATAATATTTTTATATGATATAAATTATATCATATAAAATAAAAACATTAAAAATTATGTTAAAATTTTCATGTTTAAAAATTTAATAAAAGAAATAAATGAAATTATTAAAGATTAAATAAAAATAATATTTCGTTAAAATTTGTTTAGAAAGATAAAATGGGCGAGTTAAACAGGTTTTGTATTCATTTACACCTCTAACTATCTTCAAATGAACAAAAATTAACAAATAAATCTCCGAATTATTAATTTCACGAGTTAGTTTAGATAATTAATGTGTGTTTATGATTTATAAATAAGAAAGTTATTAAAATTAAAATAATGACTCGAATCGACATATGACAATCAATTAAAATCAATTAAACATGTTGCTCCGCTGTGATTCATTAAAAACTTTTGAAAGCTATAATTTAAAATTTACAGGGTTTCATATAAAGTTGATTTACTTAGAACGAGCAGTCAGTCAGTTTGGTTTCAAAATTCTTAAAATTAATTAAATTAAAAAAATTTTACAATTTTCTTACGATCGAAAAAATGTCTAAAAATCAAAATAATCGAATCTAATTTAAACTGGTCAGTTTAATCAATTTCAAAGTTTTGAAACATAAATTATTTATATTATTATATAATATAAATGATACCTTACATATTTTTAAATTATTATACAAATATAATTTTGTTTATATTATATATAAAATATGACTAAAAATAAAATGAAAGGGTT
>JBBYHO010000021.1:5185972-5199079 GCA_038382025.1 Adansonia gregorii
CTTTTTTCAAAAAATAATTTAATATGATAATAGATCAGATTGATCTTGTTCTATTTCTTAAAGTTTCTTAATTTTGAAGATTTTAATAATATATATCTTGATTTTTATTGTTCCTTAATATCTCATCTAATCATCATTATGAGCTATATTCATTAGACTTAAGTTTGTATTTTCGCATCAACAATCTTTTTCTCTATTTTGAAAGCCTGAAATAGTCTAGTTGGTTCACTTAATTCACCTTTTAAGAGGTAACATTTATTGGATTTAAGATTTATATCTTGACATTTATAATTTTTTTTTCTCTTTTTAAGTATGAAACTTAATCTGATTGGTTCACGTAGTCTATCATTATGAAGTGTTATTTAATAGATCTGGGTTCAAATGTCTCTTCTCTTATCTAAATCTTAATTTGGTTAGCTCACCTAATTCACCTTTTAAAAATAACATTTATCAAATCTAAATTCGAATCTTAATATTTATAATTTTTTTATTTGTTAAATAGCATTTACGCATGACAATAGATCCTCTTCTACTTATTGAAATTTCTTATTTTAAGAGACAAATACTTTTAATTATGTGAAGTTTTCCTTCCCAATCTTCGCTAAGTATCCGTCAATTTTGTCCTTCAGTTTTTCCTATTTGTAAACTTTTTTAATCTCTTAATCTGTGGGGGACAAAATTATCTCAGGGGACTGGGAAAGTAAGTGTTGGTTCACCCGTCGAGTGTTGTCAGGAAACTGGCCTTGGTCTGAGTAATCCATCGTAATCAGACAATTTTCAATCAACTCAGCCACTTTATCTTACCCTTCATGTAGAGTTCACAATTCAAATTAGAGTAATTAATTAAGCAACCGATCAAAAGATGCAACTAGGGGTTTAAATTATAGCTTCAAGCATATTTTTAGTTGTATCGTGTTGTTGTGATTATAAATATAATAAATATTATTATAATAATTATGATCATTCGATTGTAATTTTTTTCTTTTGCATGACTTACTATAAAATATAATGATTATAATGATAATCATAACATTTTAATAATTTTTAAAATAGTTTATGATGTTGTGATATTTTGTTTATATAAAAAATTACTCATAAGTTGTAACTTGAATCTATATCTATGTAATTTATAATAGTAAGTTTAATCGCTACGTACTTGGATTGTCCAAAGGTTGTATAAAATCGACTTACCTCACTAAAACTAAACCCGATCAATTACATCGAGTTGGTTAAAGCATGTTCGGTCTAGGTTGGTTATGACCGTTGGTTTAGTAAGTAGGTCGATTTTAGTTAAATTTCATTGGTGAACAATTAAGTTGGTTTTTGATTTTTTTTAATATCGAACTAACCAATTACACTGTCTATTAAGATCGACAACCATTCATACCTTAATTGCGATAAATTTTGAATTCAATGATAAGAGAGTCAAAATCACAAAATAAAGATTATTATATTGTATTGTAACAATTATTTACATCCCTAGATACAATTATTTTTGTGTCTCAAGTAATTGACTTGTGCGAGAAATTTTTTCTCCATAGCTATATTCTATTCAATATAGATATATATCATGACATATGCTGACTTCAATCTGCAGAGATATATTGATAGACTACTCAAACAAAGTGATGAAATTGGGGCAGACATTGTTTGAACTGCTCTCAGAAGCACTAGGTCTCAACAGTAGTTACTTGGAAGATATTGGGTGTTGCGAGGGACTATTTGTGCTTGGCCATTGCTACCCACCATGCCCTCAACCAGACTTGACATTGGGTACTAGCAGCCACACTGATAGCAGCTTCTTCACTTTGCTTTTGCAAGGTCAAATTGGTGGGCTTCAGGTCCTCCATCAAAATCATTGGGTTGACGTTACCTCCATCCATGGAGCTCTTGTGGTAAATTTGGGTGATATGTTGCAGGCAAGTCCAACTTACCTTAACCTTCGTTTAATCTAATTAATAAAACCAGGATTTAAATTACTTTTGCGTATGTGCTTTGTATCGTGTTGTTTATTAGAATTATAAACATAATAAATATTTTTATAATCAATTATAATAAATATTGATAATAAATATTAATAATAAAAAAATTAATATCATAAATATCAATTGTTTTCGATTATTATTTAAATCCATGAATAAGCCACGTTTTTTTCGCCTAATTAATACAAAATGATTACCCTTCTGTTGGAATATTATGGATTCCCTGTTTGATATTTATGTGCTTGCAGGCCGTAGCATAATCATCAAGGGTTTAATTAATGGGAGTCAAGTAGCTTACGTGGTCTTATAGGTCCGATTGATATTAAGCTGAGTTTGAATAAAAATTTTAATGATTTAAATTAAATTAATTTAAATTATTATTTAAATAATAAAAAAATATTTTTATTTAAATTTAATTATAAATATTAATATAAAAAATTTAATATTATTTTAAATAATAAAATAAATTTTTAGGTTGATCCAATCCATGAATACTTTTATTTTTAGGCACCAGTTATAGATTATTTAATTACCATTTTATGAATCTTTCTTGTATTTGATATATATATTTTTGAATTCAAGAAAAACTAATGCATTAATTATAATTTTTTTATAAATATTTATAATTATCGATTAATATTTTTCTATTATCGATTATAATAAATTGTGTCTGCATTTTGCAGTTAATATCCAATGGAAAATTTATAAGTGTTCATCACAGAGTGCTTGCTAATAAAATTGGTCCAAGAATTTCAATAGCAAGTTTCTTTAGAACACATCTTCCACCAGAGAATGCCTCAAGACTATATGGACCAATCAAGGAATTGCTATCGAAAGAAAATCCTCCAATTTATAGGGAAACTACCGTCAAAGACTATGTTTCAAACTACTACTCAAAAGGGCTTGATTGCAAAACTATTGAACACCTTAGGCTTTGATTATGGTAGAAAAAAATAAACTTTACACGGTTAAAAAATAATATGCATCTTGTAAAATATTTAAAATAATAAATAAATAAATAAATGAGACACGTTACTCTATTAATTTTATGTGTATAGTTTTTTCTTTCATTGTTGGTTTGTGAAATAATTATCCTTTGGTTATTGAGGTCTTGGATACATAGAGGTTGCTACTTGCTACTGCTAAAATTGGTAATTTTGTAAGCTTATCATGTTCGTATTTAATGTATTTTATATAAATTTTGATATATTAATAATTTATTTTATATATTTTTTAAAACATTCATATACTCTTGTCATATAATATTTTAATTATTTTTTATGTCATATTTATGTACTCAATCTAATATTGCCAAATTGTTTCAACATTCAAGTGCTAAGGTTTAGCCGATTATTTCTTGCAAGAACTTTTAAGATATAATATTTTATAAATTTAAAATTTGTTATTTTTTATTTATAAATTGTGATTATCTTTATTAAAAAAATTACGTATTTGTAGACTATTAATTTTAAATATTAATAACCTTAAAAAGACTTTCTTGTGTATCCTAAATTTAAACTCACATTTAAAGAGATTAATTAGATTTAACTTAAGATTTTATTAATAAATATCTATACGCACCATTTAATCACCCAAAATATTCTTTTTTTGAAAATGTTTTACATCAAATTAGTCATTTCCATGAAATTAAAATAATAATGTAATAATTATATGCTTTTTTTGTTCTTATTTTGGGAACTTTAAAAAGGACACCTTTTAAACGTTTTCTTGGACTTGTCATGGTTGATAATCATCTCTAACGTCTAGTAAGATAATTTATAATGATATATCAAATATTATAATATAAAATTATTTTAATAATTTTATGACTATAGTAATTAGATTATCATAATGGTCTTACTAATGATATCAAACATTAAGTAATTCTTTTCTAATTTTTAATTTTATTTTTATTTAAATTAATTAAATATTAATTTAGATAGAATATATTTTGAATTGACTTTTAAAAGTTGATTGCTTAAATTTTTTTATTTAAATTTAATTATAAATATTTATAAATATTAATACAAAATATCTTTAATTATTTATTAATTTATGAATCATGTTTTTATATTCTTGAACCAAACTAGATTTGATCAAATTTAATCTTTTTTTAAAAAAACTATGAATTCATAAACCTTTTTTCTTGATAATAAATTTGCTCAATCATTACGTTCAACTCAAAAAATTAAAATTCAAACTCAAATCTCACTTAACGATTAAAATAATTATTTAAAATATATTAAAATTTTAAAAATTATTAATTTTTATCCATAATTATATATTTTTATAATTAAATTTTATTTAAATCATGAAAAAACAATATTCAAACTCTGTTTGAATTAAATCGAATTTGTTCTGTCGAATAACTCCGGACTCTCGAATGTTTCTAACTGGTAACCTATGATGACATCATTTCAACAGCAAAACAGGATATTCTTAAAAGATAGGCTGAAATGTCTTGTCCAATCCCTATCATGTCTTAATTGAACTCTGTCGAAAGCAAACCGAAACAGAGAATGGCTGCCAGCTTTACAGGAGATTCCGGCACTGAAAATCCAACTTCTTATGACAGATTCCAAGAACTCAAAGCCTTTGACGAGTCTCAAGCGGGCGTCAAAGGCCTTGTAGACGCCGGAATAACCAAACTTCCCCGGATTTTCTGTCGGTTAAAGGCGGAGGAGCATGATTCCGACCAACCAATACACAACCATTTCGCTATTCCGGTCGTCGACCTCAAAAACATCGAAAACCGATCCGATGAGGTGGTAGCGGGAGTCCAGAACGCGTCAGCGGAATTTGGGTTCTTCCAGGTGGTCAATCATGGTGTGCCCCAAAGGGTGTTGGACGAGATGCTGGCGGCGGCGCGTAGGTTTCACGAGCTGCCAAGTGAGATGAAGAAAGGGTATTACACAAGGGAATCAAGTAAGAAGGTGATTTATAGCAGTAACTTTGATTTATATGAGTCAAGATTTGCTAATTGGAGGGACACTTTGTTTTGTGTTATGGGACCAGAACCTCTTGACCCACAACAATTACCTCTAGTTTGCAGGTACATTGATCCTGAAATTGCAAATGAGATGATTCAATTCTCTAAATTTGAATTGCAAATTTGATGAAAAGTTGTAGATGTAGAAGATGGAAGTTTGTTCATGTTTAGTTAGAAAGGAAACATAAATTCTACAATATTAGGCTAGAGAGATTAGTTAGAAAGTCCGGGATAGGAAAAGCTGCAGATGTCGGAATTTGAGATCCGGATTTGCTGGATATCATTCTTTCAGAGTGATTATATGAATCAATTGACTGAATTTTGGATTCTTCGTACTAGAGAAACTTTGATATCATACTAAAGTACAATAAGCTCTTTAAAAAAAAAATTCCACAATATTAGGCTGAGAGAATAGGTAGAAAGTAAGAAGTATCGCCATAGTTAGGAGATAGTGGAAGCCGCAGATGTCTGGATTCGAAAATATAGGCCTATTGGATACCATTCTTTAAGAGTAGTTGCATGAATAAATTGGACTAAATTCTGAATTCATTAGACTAGACTATGGAGACTCTGATATCATCCTAGCGAACAACGGGAGCTGGAAATTTTACTTTGATTTCTAACACTATTGTTCTTGTTCTCAATGTGATGATAAGGTTTTGAGACGTCTCTCTCATGTCACTTTACATATTAGAATTTAGTCGTCACGTTCAGGTACATTTAACATCAAAGGTATTGTCTTCTTTGGCCACCCACTAGCCCCTCAAGGCCTTGTTAACCCCTTAAGGTGCGCCTCTCTTGGTTCAAACCAAAAAACTCTCTTCTAAGAGCGTCTTTTTGCCAAACAATAACAATTGAGAGCGGGGATGATGACTAAATCCCAGTATGTAAGGTGACGTAGACGAGATTTTTTGAAGCTCGATCATCACAGTTAGATACTATCATATCATAGTTGAGTAATGTTGTAGACATTTTTAAGTAAACGCTTACAAAATATAGGGTTTTTCCCCTAAATAATGAGTACCATTAACCCATCTATGTTCTTCATGTTAATATATAATGCAGAGATATAACAATGGAGTACTCAAAAGAGATTCATAAATTAGGGACAACTTTATTTGAGTTGCTATCTAAGGCAATTGGACTAAACCCTGACCACTTGTTAGGGTTGGATTGTTCAAAAGGGCATTGCCTTCTGAGTCACTATTACCCTGCATGCCCTGAGCCTGAACTGACCATGGGAACGACTAAGCACTCTGATCCTGATTTCCTCACCATCTTACTTCAAGATCAAATTGGCGGACTCCAAGTTTTCCATCAAAATCAGTGGATTGATGTTCCTTTTGTACCCGGGGCTCTAGTTGTTAACATTGGAGATCTCTTACAGGCAAGTTGTTGTTATATATGCACACACACACACTATGTTTGCTGGATTCGGATGTGAGTGTCAGGTGTAGGTATGTTCATTTTTTTTTCTAAGTTTATTTATATATTTAAAGGGTGTTATTTCCATACTTATATCCAAATATGTGTCGGACGTAAGGTGTCGAATATAAATACTTAAATAAAAATAAAGAGCCGGAGCAGCATAGTGTGTGTATATATATAATGCAATGTATTTGTGCCTCTTCTACTGTTTATCCATGGCTCCATGCATTATGCTGCTAAAGTATAGTTGGATTGAGCATTTGTTAACTTGGAACCTAAATTACGGTTACAAACATAATAGATGCTATCTCAATCAATTGCGGTGAATATTAATGATATAATAAGTCAAAATCGCAAAATAACAATCATAAGATTGAGTTGTAATTGCTATTTAAATCTATCTATGTCATTTGAACTGTTGAAAGGATTATTATGTCCTTTGTTGAAGATGAGTTTCAACCTTTTATCTTTTCATTGGGATTTAAATTGCCATCACAAACACAACATTTACGATTGTCATTTTGCAGATTCAGTTTTCTCCATAGTCGATATTCACTGCAGTTGTTCTCGATAACATCTAATATACTCCTCAACCACGATAAATACAAAGTGAAAATATGTCTACAATCGCATCATGTTACTAACCAAAACATGTTTGATTTTCTATGTTGTTTGCGCAGCTCATATCTAATGACAAACTCAAAAGTGTTGAACACCGGGTTTTGGCAAATTATGTAGGCCCCAGAGTATCAGTAGCTTGCTTTTTCACGCCTCATTTATACCCTTCAACAAGGATCTATGCCCCAATTAAGGAACTGCTATCAGCAGAAAACCCTCCTTTATACCGTGGAACCACAGTGCAAGACTTCGTTAGATATTATGATTCAAAAGGACTTGATGAGAAATCGGCACTTACACACTTCAAGTTGCAAGGATAGCTTACATCGATGGTTCGGTTTTCATCACAAAATCAAAGGATACAAACGTAAAAATTTAAATTACAATCATAAACGTTTTTTAAGTCATGTTGTGTTTATCAAAATTGCAGATATAATAGATGCTATTACATTCAATTACATTGAGTGTTGACGGTGGACAAAGTTGAAACAGTAAAATAGTGATAATTTGTAGCCATTATTTAAATCTCTGTATTTAATTGTAAGCTTTTCATAGATTGTTATGTTTGTAGCAACAATGAATAAACGCAAACTCATTTGCGATGTACTACAGTATGAAACAACTCTTATTTAAATCTAATAATTTAGATATGATTGCCAGAATATAATACAAATAAAGTATTAAATTTACAACATAAATATTTAATACTTTTAAATACGATTATATGAATATGATATGAATAAAATACTAAACACATGATACAAATACATTTTTTAAAAATCTATATAAAATAAATTATCAATGTACTAAATTCATATAAATTATAAAATATCTAAACATTATTATAACATAATGAAACAAATAAATTTGACAAAAATACACGAATTGTAAGATCTATTACTATTTGAATTGAGTTCCTACAAGATGAAGAGAAAGATTGTTTATATGTGGATCTTTCAACCCTTTGCTTCTTTAGAATCAGATCAGTGATCAAACCGTGCCGTCTTTGCCAGTGTTTTAACCAATGTAAAGGAGCTTATTCATGATAGAAGCTCAGCTCTCAAGCTATGTTTATCTAGATTCAGAATTAGAGTGTCACGTATCGATAGATGACTCAATGTAGTTTTGATTCTTCATTTCTCTTTAAATACTCATGACTAATACTCGTATTTAATGCATTTGGACATAAGTATGAGGATATGATCCTCCAAAGACCTTAAAAATACATGAAAATTTTGGAATTATTTGAACATATTCCTGTCAAATATATACCCGTGTCAAGACACTCACACTTAAATCTGAGTAACATAGATCTGGTCGACATGGATATGCTCAATTTTTTAAAAGATAACCCATTCTGGAATACATATCGAACATCGAACACAAATACTTTAAGAAAAATAAATAATCCAGGTAACATAGCTCTCAAAGCATTTCAAGATCACGAGTTATATTTTCCCTTTTTCTTCTTTGTTTTTAGAAGATTTTTTTTTATTTATTTATCCAAAGAACCAAGGAAATCCTGCTACAAAAATATACTAAAACAGGCAATATTGCCAATGTGGTGGCCTGCAAATATAAAGCACTTTAAAGCAGAAACTAATCTCAGCTTTTGTCCATGGCATCACACCAAATTTTTTCTGTTCAAATAGAGGTATTGAAATTCATGTAGACGGTGAAAAGAGTCTTCTAATAACCAGGTTTCAGTTCATTCCAGCAATCCATTTACCAATGGTAGAATTGAAAATGGGATAATTAAGCTTCAAATAACATATTTACAGATCAGTCAAATAACCTCGGCTGATAAGTAAAAGATAAAGCAAGGCATACCAGATTAGGCAGGCGGGGGCCTAAGCTCATGATCTTGGGATGTATCCCGTGCTATTGATGGTAAATATTGCCACATTGGGACTAAACCATAACCTGGAAAAACTACCATCTTATTTGCCCCGAAATGATACGATGCAGGGTGAGCAGGAAGGAATCCGGATGGTGGGACAGTCATTGTTTTCAACTGTTGCTCTATCCGTTCTTTATCGGTCTTCAGTACAAGCTTCTCTTCGCGAAGTTCGTTCCTCTCCGCCTGTTTGTAGGGGTTGCAAAGTTAACAAATGGAAAATGGAAAAGAAAAAAGAAGACAATCAAATTTATGATGCGATCTCAAACAAGGGGATAATTTGAAATCATTATCTACATGTTACAGGCGATTCTATTTCTGCAATTAACTCCAATAGTCTAGAGTTTTGTTACACTGACTCTTCATTTTTCTTAAAGTACCCACATCCGACATTTGTGTCTAACATATATTTGAATATGGGTATAGGATATGATCTTCTAAATATATAAGAAAACTTAAAAAAAAAAAATGAGCAAACACATACCCGACACTCGCCCTCTGAGTTCCGCAACATAGGTTTGAAGTTTATTATGCATACCAAGGTTAACTGTTAAAGATTTCTTTTCTTTGTTTATAGGTTTCAAAACCAACCCATTATGTTGTTCCGACTTTTTATTTTTCTTAAAGTATCAGTGTCCAACACATAACTGGAAATCAATATGGGGATATGATCCTCCATAGACCTTCTAATACATAAAATCTTGGAAAAAATAAAATACACCCACGTTGAACATTACCCGTGTTTTACACTCACAACCGAATCCGAGTAACATAGCCTAACTCCACCAAATTGAGATCAAAAGGAAAAGAAAAAAGCAAAGGCATATTTCCACCTAGAACTTGAATAAACATCCTTTCAATCTAAATAACGTGCACATAATCTCAGAGATATTTTTCCCTGGAACTGAGTTACCACAAATAAGCAAAATTATTAACTTCTCAATTTTCATGTAATCTATCTCAACAATAATCTGACCTATTCTTCAAACCATGTTATCAAATCATCGTTAGCAAATATAATCTATGTTGTTCTGACTCTTCATTTTTCTTGAAGTGCTCGCATCCAACACCCATGTGCAATACATTTTCAAACATGAGTATGGAGATATGATCCTCTAAAAATTCACCAAATACATGGAAAAACTTAGAAAAATTAAAAATGTCCATATTGGATACTCACACCCGAGTCCAAATACATAGAATATTATATACACCGGCAAGAAAGCTAAGAACAAATACTCAAGAATATCGCATAACCGTCATGTCCAACAATAAATTGATCCAAATGGTAATGATAGACCAAAATTTAAGTAAGAAATATACGTTGGATAGGGTACAGAATCAGAGAAAGCTACATTAACCTATGTTGTTTTGACTCTTCATTTTTCTTGAGGTATCAGTGTTTAACACATATTCAGACATGGATATAAAAGGATATAATCCTCAAAAATCTCTTCAAATAGATGGAAAAACTTAAAAATAATTGAACATACCTATGTCGGACACATACTCGTATCCAACACTCACACCTGAATCTGAGTCGCAAAGACTTTAACAAATTTAAAGGAAAAAAATAAGGAGTTGATAGGCTGTTAGTTCACTGAGCATTAGATCATATTAGATATCCAAAATGATGCGGATGTCTATGTTTGCCTAAAGAGAAAATTTCCTACTTTATAATTGTCTACAGATAAAAAGAACTAACCTTTGAACTTTTTATTTCCTCCAATAGCTTTTCATTTGTTTCTTTGAGCTCTTGAGCCTCAGTTCCAAGTTGGGTCAAAACTCGGACAGCATCATCGAGTATTGCAAGCTTGTCTGTCCTTGCAGGTCTCTCACTATCCAACATACAGCTAGATCCAGAAACCTACAAGATTATAACGCAATCAGTTTCTTCCATCGATATCCTATCTTATCCAGATTCTTCATTTTTCTTAAAATCCCCCTGTCTAAAACTTGTATCAACACATATTCGAATATTAATATGAGGATATGATAATCCAAATTTATGAAAAAAAGCTTAGAAAAAAGCAGGTCTACTAGGTTCCAAAATAGAGCTTAGATCCAGAAACCTGCAAGAGTATAACAAAATCTGTTTCTTCAACTTATATCCTATGTTACCCGGACTCTTCATCGTCTCTCAAGTGCCCGTCTCTGAAACTTGTGCCTAGCACATAATTGAACATGGATATGAAGGTATGATCCTCCAAATATATGGAAAACTTAGAGAAAAAAAAAAAGTTTCCCAGGTTCCAAAACAGAGCTTAGATCTGGAAACCTACAGGAGTTCAACAAAACATGTTTCTTCAATTTATATCCCATGTTACCAAGACTCTTCATTTTTTCTTAAGTACCCATGTCTGAAACTGATGTCCAACGCAAGATCGAATATGAGTATATGAAAATATGATCCTACAAATATATGAAAAAAAAATTAAATAATTAAGAATACTGCATACCCGTATCTGACACTTAACCTGAACTATGGGTAGCAAAGCATATATCTTACCTTCATGAAAGGGAGAGATGCAAATGAAGCATTCGACTACTAATCAACTCAAAGTTATTATCATTTTTAAACCCCCCCCCCCAACAAAAAGAATACCATTAACCAGAAAAAATACCTTTGTTTTAGAAAACATAGTACAGGAAACTATAAAATGTTTGAATATGTTACCTGGACTCCTCATTTTCCCTCAAGTAGCCCTGTTCAAAACTTGTTTTCAACACATAATTGGATATGAGTAAGAGAATATGATCCTCCAAACATATGGAAAAAAATTGAAAAGTATTCAACAAACCCGTCTTTGATACTCAACCCAAAGTCTAGGTCACATAGTTTTCTTGAAAGAGAGAGATGCAAGCAAAGCGTATGACTACTAATCAACTCAAAGTTATTTTCTTTCTTAACAATTAAAAAAAACTGTAACCATTAACCAGAAACAATGCCTTTGTTTTATGTTACTCAGACTTAGATGTAAATGTCAGATATAGATATGTTTTTGACACAGTATGGTTAATTTTTTAAAGTTTTTCATGTATTTGCAAGGCTCTTAGATTATCATATCTATGACCGGAAATATATCAACACAGATATCTGACAAGAATATATTAATAAAAATGAAAAATTGGAGCAACATAGCCTTTGTTTCAGGAAACATAATACAGGAAACTATAATGGTTAAAAGAATTAACTGATAAATCTAACCGAAAGAAGATTACATGCCTTTCATTCAATCTTTCCCGTCTCAATTTCTCACAGCATGCTTTGGTCGCTGGCATGCTGCACAATCCACTGCGTCCCCTGAAAAAGGCCATTAACTTTCAACATTGTCCTTAGAACGAAGAATTATAAGACTAAAACATAGCCATGGATTTAAATAGCATTCCTATTTTCTCTGCCATCAATATTCAGGATTGGAATTTAAATAACATTGCAACACAATATCCGGCTGCTATTTTGCAGTTTCAGCTCTTTTTGCTGTTACTATATTTACCACAATTGGCCACAAAAACATTCGTTATCTCCATAGCCGCAACAAAAACGACGTGATCGAAAACAAATTAAAAAAAAACACAATTCTTTTATTGCTATTGATCTCAAATCGAGTACCAAGTAAACATAACAATTGAAAACTTGGAGACAAATTTTTTGTTGATTGTTCTAAGAATTAAGATATCATCTCCCCCCTCCCCCCCAAAAAAAAATTCAGATTAATACTTTCTGGGTAATATTTTAACAATTAAATTCATAGACAACAAAAAAAAAATTGAAATTTAGATTGAAATAATACCTCCTGTGCAAGCAATCTCTATCAACGAATTCCTTCTCTTGACGAACATTTCCAGATGAGAATTCAATTTCCCTAACACTATTGAAAAAAAAAAAAGAAGAATAATCATAAATCAAATTTAAAAGGAAAATAAATCTAAGGGGAAAAAAAAGAAAACAAATAAATTCCTCAATCAATTCACGATTTACTTAAAAAAAAACAAAAGACAACCTAAATTAAATAATGAAATTTTTTTTTTGTAGAAAAAAGCACCTGTAATTCGGCAAATGTAAATCTGGAGAAGTATTTTCATCGATGAAACTGTAATCCAGAAAATCCCAGTCTTCTATTGAATCCATTTTCACCTCCTCCCACAATATAATTTTATTTTTTATTTTTGGAAATTTGAATGAAATAACA
>JBBYHO010000021.1:5226560-5238374 GCA_038382025.1 Adansonia gregorii
GTAAAATTATTTGTATACTCACATCAGACATATATCTTTATTCGACAATTAATTCGAATAACTTTGATAATGAGATGATAGTTTCATGAAACTTACTGACCTGGTTATAGCACATGAAAGACCTTGGGCGTGCGAAACCAACTGAAGATGCCATGACCTTGGTTCACTGAGTTGCTTCCAAAGGAAAAAAAGAAAAAAATTTCTGTTGATCAAATGAATATCGCAAAGTAGGCTGCTTTATTCTGTTTGTTTCCTTAGAAAAAAAAAAAAAGAAGAAAAAAATTAGAAACAAAGGAAACGTCAAACACGATTTTGACATATGAGTATGGAGGAGATGTATCCCACCTAACGAATATTCAAATTTTTAAAAGTTTTTATATATTTATGTTTTAAATATATTAAATATAAATATTTAAAAAAATTAAAATAATAAAGTGGGAGAGAACTGTAGGAGATATTATGGGGGCCGTTGTTCATGTCGGCTACGCAAAATAGGGAAGCGCTCTTTGAAAAGTCTTTTGCGGCCACGGACATTGCGGGAAAACATTAACATTGGAAGCCATTGTCAAGCTTTATTTGAGCTCCAATGCTTATCTGCAACGATCCTAGGAGGCTTACATCAATTTTCTCGATGCAAAAATTACAAAATACATATAATTTCAATTATTTTCTACGTTATTACTTTTTTTTCCCTTTAATTAAATTTATCAATTTTAATTTGAAATCGAAATAACTTGAATCAAAATGATTTGAATTTGAAATAATTAAAACTCAAAATGATTTAAATATAAAGTACCTCGAACAATTAACCCAAAATAATTTAAATATAAAATGATCAAACTTAAATGTTAAATTTGATTGATCTAAATTCAATTGACTCGAATTCAGAATGATCTAAATTTGATTGACCCAAATCAGATTGACCTAAACCCGAAATGATCTTTAACCAAAATGATCAAAATCCGAAATAAACTGAAACTGAAAATAATCTAAAACTAAAACTCTCCGAACCTAAATTAAATTGACTCAAAACCAACTTAATTTATCGATTTAAGAAGTATGCCTACGATCTTCAAACAGAAACCCACTAAACGACTCAGAAATGAATGGATTATTGAATATTTGTTGTTTATATAATTCTTTTACAATTGACGGACACGGTACACGAATTTTAATAAGTATTGAATATAAATATGTTTATATTTAATTTTTTTATTTTTTATATATTTAAAAATCATATATTATATCCATATATAAATATATATCGAATATGAATATTTCACGGATAATAAAATAAAAACTTCTGGTAATGTAGGCTTGTTCTTATTGTTCAATTTTGTTGGCTGTCGTTAAAGTCCGCAAGTAAGATTCCACTTTGTTGTCTCCTTATGTCTACTTGTTTTATGAAAAATAAACTTCAGAAATTGATTATTGATCCTTTTAGGTTTTATTTCACCTTACAATTTTACAGAATTGATAGGCTTCATGTCTTCGATTTTTAAAAAATACAAGACATTTTAAAAAAAAAATGATTAATTTTTTTTGACCCAAAAAATATTATCCATTGACAAAATTATTTTTCCCCAAACAAAAACCCAAAAATATAAAATAACATTTTCTGGAAATAGACCTTTTAAATTTAGCTCAAACATGAAAAAACCAACCCACCCACTTATATTCAAACACGACACAACCTTATTTGATCAGAAAAAATAAACCAAAAATTTACTAACCCAAAATTTAAAAAATTCAAAAACTTAAATTAATCCAACTTATTTAATTAACAATTCAATCTAAAAATCATGTTCGCTAAACAAACGAACCATAAAATTATTTTCACTTGGGTCCCGGTTCAAACTGCATTATAATTAAAAGCAAAAATTGTTATCACGAATAGTTGCTCATGCTTGAATTAACCATTTATATATTCATATCACGTTCGCATATTTTCAAATGTCCTATTTAAGACATCGCATGGTAATTCTATCTAAAAATCACTTAATAAATTTTGATACGTTTATAATTTAAATTATATAAAATTTGAAACATTTGTTTCTGTGTCATATTCATGTTATTTTTTCATATCTTGTTGAGTTTTTTTTCAATGTCATGTAATTATATTGTATCTAAAATTACTGCACTAGCTAGGTATAGCATACTTCACCGTGCTGCTAAAGAATAGACCCAGTAATTTTAGATACAAGTATATAAATATAACACATATAAAGTACAAAATACACACGACACTACACGAATATGTCTTAAAATCTATATAATATGAATTATCAACGTATTAAAATCTATAAAAATATAAAATACTTTAAACACGATTAGGATAAATAAACAAATATGACATGAACATACGAATTGCCAGGTCTTCTTAAGAACAATTTAGCTATGGAAGCTTAAGAAAAAGATATTCCAAATTCCGCAATTCTTGCATCAAAATACAAACAAAAAATTTCTTAATTAAGCTGCACTTTCTTTCACCTTTTGTTTCTTTCTTTTCAGCTTCTCCAGTTACTCAACTTTCTACTGCAAAAACTCCCTTGGATCGGTGACATAACCAGTTAAAGCCGATGCAGCTGCCGTATATGGCGAAGCAAGATATATCTGACCTTCCTTGTGCCCCATCCGACCAGGGAAGTTCCGGTTCGTTGTTGAGACACAGACCTGCAAGTGTAATCCCATTAACATTATATCCTTCACCTATGTATTCTTGAATTTGGGTATGAGTGTTGGATATTTTCAATTTTTCTAAGTTATTTTTTTTAATATTTTGAGGATCTTTAGAAGATCATATCCATATATTTATGTCCGAACATATGTCGAACACGGATACTTAAAAAAACGAGTTGAGCAACAGGGACCTTAACAAGAGCAAATAAAGTCTCAGACCAATGGTTGTCTTATGATTTGATGGTGGTTCATGGTTTAGGCCCCATAATTTTAGAATGGTGCATGATCTTACTTACATACCCACCCGAGGAGACTCCAATCATAGAATTGGACAATGGAATCAACTTTTGAACTGATTTTAAGATGAAAAATTAACATATATATATGTTGCAAGACTCAAACTCCTAAATTTTGAAATTTCTTTTAATATTTATGAATTTTGGTTATATCATTGTAATTTCTTTTGTTTTTTTTTTGAAACATTATTGTTTTGATTGTTTATATTTGAAATAATTTAAGATTTAGAATCCTGGACTGCATCGGACCGTAAGTTGGTTCTAAAGTCAGTCTTAAAAGATCATGAATCAATTCACGGTCCATAACCTTTAGGATCTACCCAGCTTGGGTGAACCATGATTCTAGTTTTAGGACCGCCCACCCGGACATTCTCACCCCTACTTGAAGGTATCCTACTAGGGAAAAGACAACTAATTACCTGAGGTTCGTTCATACGTGCATATGTGTCCTTAGGGCCACCCAAACAAGCACCGCAGCTAGGGCTCGCAGGTGTATCACAGCCAGCTTCTTCAAATATCTGAGAGCACGTCTTCCCACCGGATCCTGGTACCGGAAGAGTATATACATCCATCCAAACCTGCCAATTTTAAGAAGTTAATAGGCACATTCGTTTATTGTTAACTTCTTTCTTCCTTGGTTCTAATTGCAAACTGAATGACATTTTAACATTAACAACTATGTTACTCGGACACGGGTGTGCCTTATACTGATACGTGTCCAACTCGGGTATGTTCAAATTTTCTAAGTTTTTCCATGTGTTTGGAGGGCATCGCTATACCCATGTCCAAAAATATATTGGACACAGGTATCAGACACAAATACTTTAAGAAAAATGAAGAGTCCGAGCAACATAGATTAAGGATACAGAATCACACCTTTTGCGTGGCAGGGACAAGGAAGGTGGGAACTTTGACCTTCTTCCCCTGCAGTTCAAGAAATCAAAATGTTTGAGCTTAAGAAAAAGAAGTTAAAAACTTAATATCGATTCTTGTAAAAAAATACGCGATAATGTTGAAGTTCTTCGTCTATCTCATCTTAATCCGTCCCTTACGCACCGGAATTTCAGTCTCAGTTTATCCCAGCATGTAAAACAAAGAGGATGATAAATGGAAATATATGACTCTTACTGAAGCAAAAAAGACTTTCGCAGCAGCAAGAAAGTCTTCGGTTTTTCCACCGGTACAAGATCCGATATACACTCTGTCGATTTTAACATCTTTGCATTCTCTTGCCAAAGCACGATTATCAGGCGAATGTGGCTGCAAAATAGATTTAACAAATTACTCCAATATGCAGATGAACATACACGAAAAAAGACGAAGAAGATAAAGAATTGAAAAGCAACTTTCACGAGATAATCCTCAGCAAAGAGAAAAAGGGATGGGATTAAAGACGGTGGAGGTGGATATCGGAAATAAGAACCATTACTTGACTCGATAGAGACACCCACCTTAGCTACCAACGGCTCCAATTTCGAGATATCAAATCTGTACTCAGAAAGAAAACTGAAAGCCGGACAATGTACATATGTAAGTACTAATCTTAATGCAGTTACAAGCATCAAATGACATGACAAACCAAATGAACCAATAACAGAGTAGACCGTAACAATAAGAACTTAATCTCTTGATTGACCATTCAATTGTAAAAATCTACCTTGCTTGTGCATCGCTGTAAACTGGTTCGTATGGCACAGATGTTTTATCCTGTGCAACGAAAATATATAACCTGTAAGCTACTGCTAGGCAGTAAAGCAACAGTAGGCATTCAAAGAAAACAACTTTGTGCGAGAGTAGACATTGATCTGAGCGGTGAATTGCGACCGACCGCATTCGATGGTTTTTTTCACTGACCTCAAGGTACTTAAATGTCGTACTATCTGCGGGAACAACACCATTCTTTCCACCAGCTTCGACAACCATATTGCATAATGTCATCCGTTCCTCCATCTACCCAATACAAGGAATCAGAAAAATTAAGTGAGAAAATAAATTAACTAAGAAGGTTTTTGAAGGACCAAATCTTACACCAGCTATAAATCATTTCAAGTTCACTTACATTTAAGCTTTCCACAGTTGTTCCAACAAACTCCATCGATTTATATGTAGCACCAGCCACAGATATTTCACCAATGATCTGCAAAGTTGCAACAAATTTAAGACAAAACAGAACAAAAGGCTATTTTCATTCTATGACCTACCAATATAACATGAACAAGAGTAATTTCCCCACTAGAATACAGTTATGGCCCATGTTGCTCCGACTTTTCATTTTCTTAAAGTATTGTATCCGACGCATATTTGAACATGGGTTATGTGATATGATCCTTCAAAAACCCTCCAGATACATGAAAATTTTGGAAAAAATTGACTATACCTATATCAAACCCATACCGGTGTCCGACACTCGCACCCGACTCAAAGTAACATAGATTGTCACTTCATGCATTTCAAAATGGAACAACTGCCTGAAAATATATGATCTTACCTGCAAAATTAAATCCTTTGCTAGCAAATAATGAGGCATTTCACCATCCATCACAAATCTCAAAGTCCGTGGCACCTGCAATTAAGCATGCAACAAAACCACATATAATTACTACTATACCACCTAATCAATCGTAAGTTCTAGGCTTCCAACTCCTAGAAACCATCAATATCCATTCACAAAAGAAAACGCCAACATGGCCATCAGATCTAGACCTGACAATTCATATATGCATGTTATGTTCATGTATTTTTCAAAGTCATAATTGTGCTTAAGGTATTTTTTATTATATAAATTTTGAAACATTAATAATTCATATTATGTAGATTTTAAAATATTCGTGTATCCTATCATGTCATGTTTTAATTATTTTTTTCATGTTATATTTGTGTAATCGTATCTAATATTGCCAATCAGACCAAACTCAACATACATGAAGGAGAAACAGACTCATCAAACCATTAAAACTTTGAATTCAGTTAAGAGAGTTGGATCACCTTAAACCCTCTATGGAAAACCATATCGCTAAGAAGCAGAAACGATAGCCGAATGCAATGTCTGACTAATTAGTAAAAGATGTAAACAATGATATTAAGGAAAGCAAACATTTACTAAGTTACAATACCAGTAGGAAACCGAATGACAATCAAAGAATGTGGATAACAAGATCGGGACAGATTTCATCATGTGAAACATTAAGGCAAGATTAACAAACCTTGAGCAGAAGCTTCCCGGTGCCTAATACAAAGCCAGCATCTGTATTTCCAATTCCTGTAGCAAATTGACCGAATGCTCCAGCGGTACAGGTATGAGAATCTGTCCCTAACAAAACCTGAAGGCAGGGATAAAGAACATAAAAGAAGTTCAGGAACATAAGGCACAAGTTATTTTTTTTTTTTTTTTTACAATTCAATGATTCTGGTAAAGAATTGATACCTCTCCAGGCCTGCAGTGACCTTCTTGGGCAAGTGCAACATGGCATACACCTTTATAATCAGGGTTTGCCTGCAACGCTATGAATTAGAATTCGGATTTTAAGTTAATAAACAGAGAATATACCCCGAGTTCCTCGGAATAGTAGAATAAAAAATGAACTACCAGATAAAGAATGTCATACCTTGAAATTACTAATATCTTTAATGTCATAAAAATACTTGATATTTTGCTCAGTACAAAAATCCCTCAAAATATCCACGTTACGATTTGCACGTTCATCACTCGTGAATATATAATGGTCAGGTATAATAACAATCTTTTCACGGTCCCAGACCTTCAATACCAAAACAACGATACACGGTTAATGAATTCCGCCACTGCAAATAGAAAGCAACATGCCTAAACACACATACGCAAGAGTCTACTGTACAATGTAAGTGACATAGCTACTGTTACTTCATTAAACCACAAAATTCGATTCCGAAATACTACGTAAACACAAAAGGGTAAGTAAATTCTAAATACATCATCAAGAGCAGGAGCTCAATTATGCACAAAGCTAATCTAAGAGAAAAATAAAATAAAATTAAACCAACCAAAAAGAAAAAGAAAACAAGATAATAGATGAATTGAATACCTTTGCATTTTCACCAAATTCTTTCTTGAAGATACCAATGGAACCAGGGCCACAAACATCATGTGTCATCAATATATCAACGTTAACCCAAATATTATCACCAGGGCTCAACTGTGGTTTCCCAGAGGCTCTTGCCATGATCTTCTCAGTCATTGTCATTCCAGTCTTTACCTGAAAAGGAACCCCATAAAAACATCATCAATGAAAATCCAAGAGAATCAATAAAAATGAAATCAATGAGACTAAAACAAGGAGCTGACAGAGCCAGTGGTGGCTGGTTTACGCTCAGATTGCTGCGGTGCCATGACTGAGACGATTTTCTTGGAAACTTGTTTCTTGCATTTGTGAATGGCAACTCGAGATGCAGATTGAAAAGCCGAAAAGCTCAAATCCTTCTAATCAATAAACAAAAATGGGGTACTTGCTTATTAGACAAAGGAATCAAACAACAATCAAAATCAATAACATGGGTACTCAAAAGCACTGATCTAACTTTCTGATCAATAAACAAAAAATCGGTTTTTGCTTATTAGCCAATTGAATCAAACAACAATCAAAATCAAGAGCTTTGGTAATCGAAATCTCTGACCTTGTTACTAATGAAGGAAGAAGTTGGGGAAGGAGAAACCAAAGAAGAGGCCATTAGATTCAGCTCTTCAAAAAAAAATGGAGGAAAGAACTGCTGATTTTCTATGAACACAAGCCAAAAAATAAAAAAAATGGAGGCGGCGCTGGGCGAAGACTAAAAGGATGAGCAACGAGCGTGGGAGTTAGCAGCAAGGAAAGCGTGGCAATGGCGAGTGGTCATTAGTTAATTTCAGTAAAATGGGGTCCCCACTATGAAATTTTTTGTTTTTCCTTTCGGACAAAAGCCATATCTTAAAAAAGATAACAAGCAAGTTCACAGCAGTAATATCATGTAATCAAGTCGACATCGAGCTTAAGAAACTTGCAATTGAGTTCAATTCAAAATTTTTATTATAAATTTAAATTTTATTTGATTGAATTTTATTTTAAAATTTAAATTTGATATAAAAAAATTTAGTGATTTAAATTTATTTAATTAAATATATTTATTTAATTAAAATAAATTTAATTATTTATATTATGATTAATTATTTTATAAGTCTAATTTTTTATTATTAATACTCATAATTAATATTTATTATAATTAATTATAATAATATTTTCTGCGTTCATCACGTGATATATCGAAAACATATTTTCGTCGGCAATTTAAATCCATGCTCGTTGGACCAACCGAGCATCTCAACCCAACTACAGCTTTTCTTCATCTCTGAATTAACGTACGATCCTCTCTCTTCTCTTCCTTTTGAGTTGTTCTTTGCGAGCATAGATTTAAGTCATGATTATCTACGTGTTTTCATCAGTTTACATTTATTATAATTATTAATATGATAAATATTATTACCATAAATTATAATAAATATTAATAATAAAAAATTAAAATTATAAAAAATAAATAAATAATATTATATTATAATCGTTATTTAAATTCATAATTACATGCCTAAATTTTTTTGGTTGGACTTGTACAAAATTGTTCATTAATTTCTACGCTAAGATGATTGGTTTTGATTGGCAAATTTATTGATAATTTGTGATTTTTGTTCTCAACTTTATAGATTAAACAAATTGGTATTTAAGATCAGCTAGACCTCTCAATTTTGATATAAACTTAAAAAATTCAATTAATTTGATTTGATCAGTAAAAGTTAATAATCCAAAATTGATCAACCCAAACCTAAAAAGACCCTGGTCTATAATAACTCAAAGAAGAAATAACTTGATTAATTGACCCCCTAAGACCAAAACTAATAAATTTAAATGTTAAACTTAATTGACTCAAAACCGATTTACTTAGATGTTAAACCAGATTGACCTAAGTCCAAAATGACATTAACCTAATTAACTCAAGTATTAAACCTGTTTAACTCAAACATGTAAGGTGTCCAAATAAAAATAATGCGAATCCAATTTTCAAAAAGGGAAAGAGTGATAGGAAATTCAAGGAGGAACATGTAATATTTAAACATGGAATGTACCTCTAGCCATTGTTGATAAAAAACGTAACATCACTTCAGGTATACATAAATGAACACTCCGTATAAGCTTTCTAGTCTATTTCTTTATTTCTTGATAATTATCTTATGATAATGCATAGACAATTTATATAGATTAGACTAAGGATCTATACTAAAAAACTAATAGAATTGTATTCTACCATCAAAGAGTTTGTATTCTAATTAGTTACTGAAATAAAATTTAACTCTTACCACTAGAGTAGTTAATCTTAATAGAATTTGCTAGATAATATCACTTTAATATTAATTAAAATATTAATTTTGATATACTTAATCATCATATAAGTCACATAAAGTTCAACAGAACACTTACCAGAATTGTTTGTAACATAAAATAGTGCAGACTCTGTTAGATAAAGTGTCCAAGACCTTCACATAAATTTTTTCATAATTTTTATTTTGGCTTAACCCATAAATTTATTTTATGTTAATTTTTATATAATTAAATTTAAATAAAAATATTTTTAAATGTAAAATATTAATTTAGATTAAGTTAAGCCGGTCTTAATTTATAAAAAAATCTAAAACTCAATCTACTAATAGATTTATATTGATGATCATTTTATTTTGAAATGACCAAAAACAATATTTATTATCAAAAATTTAAAATAACAATCTCAAAACAACATTATAATTATTATTTTATTATTTTAATTTTTCTATTATAAATATTTATAGTAATTAACTATACTAATATTCGTTACACCCGAATATGGACAATAAAATGACGTTATCCAAAAAGCATCCAGGATTGGAATTTAAATATCTGATCCTCGATCTGTCAATAACTTGCTGGCATTGACCAAGTCTTACGAAATTCACTAAATTTAGCATACAACTAAAGAGAGATTGATTAATTGCCCTTCAAAAAAATAGCTGAAAGCCACCAATTTTCCAACTGGTGAATCACAAAATTAAAGCAAACTAATGGTTAATTTGGTTAAACATCTCGATAATCTTATTTCCCAAAGATGGCAACCTCATATTACTTTCCATTTCTCAATTTCAAACCTCCCTTTCTTGGTGGTTGGTGGTGGCCCTTTTTTGGTTGTTTTTGGTGCGGGGGGTAGCTGTTGCCACCATTGATGGCAACTCCGCCGGCACGAAAAGTAATGGTGGTTGCTGACCCGACACCCCACTCGGCGGCGGCGCTGCAATATGCACTTTCCCATGCATTGCTAGACCAAGATCAGCTGATTCTTTTTCATATCGAGAACCCGTATTCATGGAAGAACACGTTCTCGACTTTCCTAAGGCGGCCAAGTCTGTCGTCCGGAGGTGTCGGTGGTGGGGGCGCCACAACTCCGAGTTCCGTCTCTGAAGGAGCTTCGGGCACTGACGTAGATTTTCTTGACCAAATGAAACGTGCATGTGAGATTGCCCAACCTAAAATCCCTGTACGGATCGAGAAAACCGACATGGATGGCAAGGATAAAGCTTCTGTAATTCTTTCGAAGAGCAAAGCTCTTGGAATTGATCTTATTATCATTGGGCAGAGGCGGAGTCTCTCTTCGGCAATTCTTGGGTGAGTTTCATATAACATATTCTTTTTATTTCTTCTCCCGATGCATTAATGCTAGGTTATCCTAGACCAACTTTTCATTGTTTAAAATAAATATTTGACATATTTATTTTATATATATTTAAATATGATTTACAAAGTACGAACACTCCTATCGAGAAAGTGTCTAAACATCGGGCACTTCTCCAACACAGCAAAATACATGTCAGAAAAGTCAAAAAAATCGACCAATAGGGTCAAAACATGATCAAGAATAGTTGAAAATGCTTGAAAAAGTAACTAAGTTTTTTTTTGCATGTTTTAAAATATAAAATTAGCAATGAGTAATTCGGTTATAATGCGTTTTTTAAAGTTTAATTTTTTAACTTTAAAAGTAATTTTAAAATTTTATAAAATTATTTTTATATTAATATTTAATTAAAAAATATTGATTTTTTATTTTTATTTTATTTTAATTATTTAAAAGATATTTGTTATTGTCGTAGTCATTTGGATATATGAAAAATTTTTTTTAAAAAAATTGAATATATTCTTATTCAATACTTATCTCGAATTCGAATAATGTAGATAATAATAATTATTAAACAAAATGAACCTTTAATTAAAAGATTTTTTTATTAAATCTATTTATAAATCGTGTTAAGTTGAATCTCAATTCAAATTTTATTTTTAAATTTCTTGCCAAAAAAGCTTGAACCAACGTGATAATCTATTTTATTATTTAAAAATATTAAAATATATTTTTATTAATATTTATATTTTAATAATTATAATTAAATTAAAAATAAATTTAATTAATAAATAATAATTTGAATCAATCGATCCGCCCCCTCCATGTACTAATAGATATTTGATTATTTGTGCATTTACAAACAGATACAGGCGGCCAAGCGGGTCCACGAGAGGATCAAAGCCGATGGACACAGCGGATTATTTGATTGAGAACAGCCCATGCACATGCGTTGGAGTGCAAAAAAAAGGTCAAAATGGTGGTTTTGTCCTCAACTCCAAAACCCATAAAAATTTCTGGCTCTTGGCATAATTTTTTACATTTTATTTTAATCAAAAGGTACCAAATCAAAGAACGTACCATTTTTGTTTTTGATGTTAGTATATATTAATATTTATATAATTTTATTGTATCATTCTGA
>JBBYHO010000021.1:5282103-5296847 GCA_038382025.1 Adansonia gregorii
TATATATATATATATATATGTATGTATATATAAGTGTGAGTGTCATGTGTCCGACACGGGTACTTCAAAAAAAATGAAGAGTAGTAGTAACACAGCACCCAACCTAAAATATTAACATAAAATTTCATGATAAACCAACCATAGGAGAATACTCATTCTAATCAACAAATTTTGAAAAAAGGTTAATCAAATCTTTTTTGTATGCTACTCTGAAGGAATTGTCTATAGGAACTGCCTGCATACCTGACCGTGAACTGCTGTAACCAAATGCGAGATTGTTTCTTTACCTGGCTTCGTGTTTGGGGTAATTAAAACTCTTCGACCCTGCATGACTTTCACTATAGTTAAGATATAAACTGAGGGAGTGGCCAACATGACAGGTAAACCAAGAAAACTTTACCTGTAATAAGGGTCGCTTGCGTGCATGTGCTAAAGAAACTGGCATGCAAAAACCTAGTTCTTTCTCTTTTTTGATGTCCCTTAATACATAAGCTTCTTCATCAATGTGAATATTAACCTGTCCAATGCTTTCAAGCCATAAATGTGAGACAACTGGTTTGCCAGAAGCAATCGCTTCCAACATATTCCTTGTGCGCACAAATTTATCAGTTACGAAGTGTGTCGCATCTAAAATAGATGATGCCTCCGAGATACATAGGCGGGCCAAGATCTGGTGACATAGTCGCGGCATCCAATTTAGTTAGACCAGCTTGTATATCAATAAAGAGCTAACAATATCAGAAACAACTTAGTACCTTTTTCTGCTGTTTAATTATATCCTCGTCCAGGTGGTTGCTGAACAAAACTCTAACATTCGCCAAATCCCTTCTCTTCCTCATATCTCTTAAAGGAGAAATAGGTTCTGGCACGACAGGGCTAAGACTTCGAAGTTCTTTGATAAGTGAAGACCTTGACAAGTTCATCTTGCATGATTGTTTAAAATATTCTTCACCCATACAAACAGGTGATGCAGCTTTTATAGGTGTCGGATAGTTAAGCGGGGTATTGCATAGAGAACCAGGTGATTTAGATTTCTCTTTTGGTGATTTGTCAGAACCGACATTCACAACCAAACTTTCTGCAATTGATGAAGAAACCACATCATGGTTTCTGTCAGAGTGCTTGACTACTGTCGCTGCCTCAGGCCCAATTATGCTTGCGGATACCATCTTCCCATTCATCTCAGCTGAACTGTGGTTAAGCACATCATCTCTTGGACTTTGTTTATCTGAACTTTGATGAGACGATTTTCCTTGTAAATTCTGGTCTGCGGAATACGGAACTGGACAAATATTCATAGATGACCGTGTCATCCTCCTAGTGGATGAATCAATGCAAGTGCTTCTAATGTTTCTTCTGGACCTTTTCAGCACATCAATGGATTGTCCAATATCTTCCGGCTGAACAGATATTTTGGACAGTGTTTCCAAGTTATCAGATTCATCTCTATCAACAGACATTTTCCGGTGGGATCTTCTTTGTTTGGGATAGCTCAATGCACAATTGTTATTACTCCTAGCAATCCATTCTAAGTGCAATTGGTCATTACTTGATTTGGCATTTCCATGTTCTCCCGATTGACCGGAACTCAACTTAGTAAGTTTCCTTTTAGCATTTGACACTTCAGCACCTTTTCTAGAATCACGGGCTGGAGTCTCAGCCATTGGCAAATCCATGACCAAGGACTTCCTCGTTCGATGAGCAATTGGTGTAAAATTTTGAACCTCCTCAGGATGTTGTTTCTCAATTGAGTTGCCCCTAGTTAATCTTCCAGCGCCAGTAAATTGACTCTTATCTAAAGCTCCACCTGCCTTTATTTGCTTGACACTCTTAGAGGGTGTCTCATACTTATCAATGCCACCAGCAATTGGGTGCTTATCAGCATTTGATTTAGTTTTCTTCATTTTGGGTCGAAGCAGCTCCGTATCACACTCCTTCCTGACATGCATAGAATGTTTCTCCGGCAAAACCGAAAACCCTTTACTTGACTTCATCCTCTTGGATTGTCTTGTAACTGGAGCATTAGCAGAACAACCAATACCATTTCCCGATGTGCACTCTCTAGAAGAAACTCTCTTCCTAGATCTTCCTCTAAATGAACAACTAATCTTAGATATGCTTTTGACACCTTGATTATCATCTTGGTCAGTAATCCCCTCTCCATAGAATAAGGCTTCCATAGCGTCAGCAGCCATCTGAGTGTCAGGACCTACATTTAGTACTTCAGGAGCACCTGTTTTTGCAGGAGGGGCTTCCAATTGCCCCCTTGAGGAATCTGAGATAAAATGTTCATCAAACTCATTGAAAAGATTCTTTCTAAAATTCATTTCACCTTCTCGTACAGTCTTGTCATCATCTTTTAACTCCCGCAACAACAATTTTGAATCAGAATGAACTATCATTTTATCATGGGCATTTGGTTGGTCTTCAATAGAAGATTTGTCTAGTTTCCTTCCTTTGGGCTTCTGGGAGTTGGTAGAAGACTTCCGTGCATTTCTTCCATTACCGTAGAATTCTTCCTTCCTTCTACAATAAATGTCACCTCCTCCTTCATCCTCGAGAAAATCATCCCAGTCAAAAATCCGTGTTTCAGCAACTTTGCTTCTTTCAATAGTTTTCTTGGCCAGACTTTGTGGCCCTTTTGCAGATGAAATAAGTTTTGATTTCCCCCCAGTACTGTTTGTAAGATCATCTTCAACATCAAGCCGCATCAAATTATCATTTACAAACCTTTCCACAAAACTAAGTGCATTAGCTTGTGATAATTCGCCAGGCTCTTGAGAGTCGATATAACTTAAACCTTCTAACGGACCATCACAATCAGGAAACTGGAGCAGGTCTTCTCTTGCATCTACATTTTCACGACTGCAAGAAAGTCCACAATTTTCAGCAAAATAATCATTAGCAAAACGTTTTCTCGCAAGTAAATAACCAAACTTGAAATCGATTCCATACCTTAAAACGTTTGAGTTCATATAATTATTCCTCTGATCATCTACATGATTAATCTTCTTCATGACTTTTGGATTTAAACCATCATCCACCGTGCTCTGGTCTAAAAACTGACTATCAGTCTGGATAAAACAAGACTTGCTGTTTATTCCCTGCAATGCTGCATTCCGAGCTGCAAGACCAGAGGCACGCAAGGAAGCTACACGAACTGAAGTAAACCTAGATCCTACTCAAAATATTTAATGTTAGTAGAGAAATCGAAGGACCATGTATCTAATAAATTTGGCCAAACATTGATTTCCTTCATGTCTTAGTGTCAGAAGATGAGATGATAATGCTACCTAATGCCGATTACTTGTAGAAGTTAAGAAAACGCTTTGAAAAGGGAATGTTGCACATCAAGATCAGTAGCTCATCATCACAGTTGGTCTAGATTAAAATGAGAATAATGTGGAAACGTTGATAAAAAACAGAATTAATCTCAGTTATTTCCTCAAGGAATTCTGAAAACTTTCCCTGCAATAAATGTTCATTGACTTGTGAAGGTAGCTCAATCTTGCATACAAAGTTTATGACAAAAGGGGCAGTACAAACGCAAGGATAAACAAATGTGATTCAAAAATTAACTGGAATGCTTCATAAATTTGCCAAGTGACAAGTATAGCTTAACCAGACAATGACTAATGTCAATTTGTGGAGGACCATGTTTCACTAAGAATTTCTTTAAAAACCTTCACAATAGTGATGCATTCATGCACGAGCATTAGAGGATGTACCAAGTTTTGATTCCAGCACAACTTTGACATCTGGTGTTGCTGTAGAAACATGGATTCCTGAAAAACAGCAAATCGTAACTTCAATTTAGTCACCAGTAACGGCTCCGTGGGATGCAAAGCATACAGGTATTTTCTAGCCAATACTTAAATATTCCTAAAAAGTTCATAAAAAAAATTATACCCAAACTCCTTTGTTCATCACTAGAAGCATTACGTTGCACCAAAGATTCTTTCTTCTCCTCCTGGCCAAACGATCTTTCACAATCTCCATTTACTACCACATCATAAAAGACTTCATCACCGTCATCCAAAACCTCAGTTCCGTCCGTTCCTTCACCATCACTTTCCAGAGCAACTTCCTGATCAAATTCATCCAACAAAAAAGTATCCATATTCTCAAAGCAATCTAAATCATCCAACACCTGTGTTTCGCCACCATAGTTCAACACTTGAGTTTCATCAACAAGGTTCAGAACTTTGGCTTCGAATCCATCCTCGGTTGTAACATTATTATCATCCAAAGGAACTGTACCTTGTAGGTAGTTTAATTCATCACCATTCTCATTATGAGCTTCGTCACCTAATTTAAAATTAAAACACACAAATACATATTTCAAATAAAATTCAACTAATTTAAGGCATAAATAACTAAATACTAGTAAAGTAAATGAGGAAAACATACCAGAAAATGGGGGAAGCGAAAACTGAGAGTCAAAATCAAAGGGCTGAGTCTCGGCATGTGAAAGATCGGTATTTGGGATCAATTCGGAGGGTTTAATTTCTCCATTATCGTTTCCAAGAGAGCCCATTTGTTTCACTTCAACTCATCTGCGAAATTTAAAAAAAAAGAAAAAGGACAAATCGACGTTAAATCCCTAAAAAAGCCGATACTTTATACATAAAGTGGGGGAGCGGAGGGAAAATTAAATGAAAAAAATAAAAAATTGTGGGGCTAAAGCCAATAGAAGAATGGGTGGGGAATTGGAAAATAAGAACTTACGAAGAAGAAGATAGGGATGGATTGGAGGGGAGGATTAGGGTTTCAAATAGGGGGCAGACTTTTTTTGGCGGGAATATTGAAGCAAAGATTCTGTGGGAATTTTTATTGAGATTGAGACAGTTGAAATGGCAAAAAGGAAGTATTTGTTGACTGTTTGTATTGTATATGCATGGAAAAAAGGTACATAGTATGGAATGGTATGGTAAAATTTTAAAGACATGTTCTAAAAGTGTGTTTCAAAACGATCAAATGGGCATTTGGTAGGTCCCGAGTTCAATTCTCCGAATGCCCCATTTATTTTGAATTTTTTTTTTCCTTGGGCTTAAATGTAAAGGGATGAATCCAAAGAAAAAAAAAAAACCAAAGCCCAAAGGTCAAGAAGTATGAGTCTTCATTGGCTTTGATCTTGAACAAGACACAAAATTCTTTCTTTAGGGAACGTTCGCAGAATCGAACTCGGGACCTCTCGCAACCAAAGCCAGAATCATACCACTAGACCAAAGCTGCTTTTAGTGTTCACCAACATACTTATTTAAATAAACTCACATAGACAGAACGAGCAACGCCTTTGCTTTGACGCCCCATTTTAAGATCTTTACAATGTTACTTTGGTTATTACTTGTTTTCAAACATAAAAACCTCTTATTTAAGATTTTACAATAAGGAGACGTTTGATATGATAGAAAATACTCACTTTTCTGAAAAATTAATCGATAATAATCCAATTTTTCTGTTTATTATACTGAGAAATACTCACTTTCCTGAAAATGTAACTGTTAATTACATTCCATTAAAATCATGAAATAAGGAAGCACAAAACGCCCCATAAAAACACTCTGTATTAAAAGGAATCAATGGTAAGAGCCATAAAGGATTTCATGTTACATTCACAAGCATCAAAAGAGTCAAAGCTGCTTGAAGTTGCAAACGTTACCCTAAACAAACTGGTCTAGACAGACATTCACTTCTCAAAAAGATATTTGCTGTTACATTTGGGCATCAAAAAACATTTGATTGATTAAATGAGATTAAGAACTTAAGCATCAAGTTATACCTAAGTAAAATCAAAGACTTTTCTCCCAAAAGTTGTTCGGTTACTTGACATCAGCATTATAGGAAAAAAGTACCACCTAACTGGAAAGTGCATGTAAATGTACATAATAAACTAAGAAGAAAAATAATGTACCGGCAATGCTACAGGATCGAGTTCAAAGAAACCTCTTAGGCTGCCATTTCTCTCGTTGGTTAGCTGGAAAAACGGAGTCTGATGAGAGAACCTAATCTGCTCTGTCCGAGGGATTTTGACTGTAACATTAGATCTTCCTTTTACTTGGGCCTCGAAAACGGAATTGAAACCATCCACAAGCTCTAAAACTAAAGCCTTTCTGCGCCAATCAGTTTCATCGATAACCTGAACTATGTCGTATTCCAAGTTCTCCAAGTTGGAACGTTTGATTTCCGGAGTCCAGTTCCTATACAATGCCAGATCTCACCTATTCTAGGTAAGATGGCATATTTGTCCTTCTCACCGGTAGGCTCAGCTTTTAACTTATGAGAAAAGGAGTCGGTGGAGGAGTAAGCCTGGGAACCCTTTTTAATCGTAAATCTCCCGCAACAAGTGGGCATGCTTGTATCGCACCACTCGGTTGTGTTTTTCGTTGGTCAAGGAAGAAGCCATCTCACATGTATTTGGAGAACCGGTTTGAACTCGATTTTCTTAATCTCAGCATAATACTGTGGCAAGCCATCCTCATCACCATACAATGCACAGACCTGACCAACAACAAACTTGTCATGGCATTTGTCAGCATCAAAATCATAGAACTCCGTTTCTGGAATTTCAAAGGATTTTGAGGTAGAAGCTGGAGGAGCGGTTTTATCAGATCCCATCGCTCGCTTCGCTATTTCCGAAGCATTCAAAACCATTAAGATGTCTGCTATAAACGTCAACCTTCAAGTCCTCAGGAACAAGAATTTCTTCAGGCAAAGAAGCTGGATCGAGTTCAAAGGAACCCTTTGGCACCCCTTTTCTCTCTTCACCGATCAGTACAAATGATGGACCCTTGTGGAAAAACCTGAATAGTTGATTGGGTGGTATTAGAAATGTATCGACTCCATCATTACTCGTTTTACAGAAGACACTCACAAAGCCTTTCACTTAGTTAAGTAACTTACATGTATAGCCACACCTATAGCACCCTCCGATAGGATCTCAACGAATTCATATTCTTATTTACGGTAAGTGCCGGCATCAGACTTCCATTCGATATTCCAGTTCCTAAAAAGGGCCCAAGTCTCTCCTTTTCTTGGAAATATCTTGTAGGTATCGCTACAGGTTCCTTTTTCCCAATATAGCAAATGGGAGAACATAAGGCGATCTTCGATGTCATCGGAGTGCCCATGTTTGAACTTACCACAAGAAACTGGTAAACCTTCACCGACCCTTTTTATTTCATTAACATCATGAGGATCTGGTTCTAGCCAGGTTATCCTCAGCCTGAACTCAGAAGAGAAGACTTTCCTGATCCAAGCATAGAATCTAGGCATGGCATCCAGCGTATCATACGAAGCCCAAATCTGCCCTCCTGAAAAACACCCTTCTTTCTTATCTGTGTCGAAATAATTAAACTCTGGATCAGGGAATTGAAACAAGGGCTCTTTTGTTTCTTTAAAGCTTGAATCTGACACGGAATCATCAACAACAGGGTTTGAATTTCTCTTAACACCATCTCTTACCCTTCATCAGTTCTCTTCGGATCATCCGCTTTCTTATCTTCTTTCACTTCACCGGCTAAACCACACTGATTTTCGTGATTAGACTCGTTTTCTTGCAGCACGTCTTCACTTTCTTCAGTCGCAAAGGGTGATCCACTTCCCTTAGCCTTTTTTCGAGGACTAACCATGTCCTCCTCGTCACTTAAATTTTCCTCGTACGAAACATGTTGCTTACGCCTACCAGATCTCCGTACATTCTGCTCTGCTCGAGAATTTTTTCCAGCCCAAACATCACCATTGTCATTATCATTAATCACCACATCCTCTTCAGACTCAATGCTGCTTTCGCTGTCACAGCTTTCACTGGAATCAACAGTGTGCTTCCTTCCTCTTTTACCGTTCACCTTTTGTGTTCCAGCCGCTGAAGTATGAGATGCTTTCCGAGAAAACGCTGTAGAAACATTCTCAGCAGTGAAATTGCTTTGAGATCCTTGATCGCCTTTGTGAGCACCCTGACTCTGTGCAACTCCTTGTACGGGAAATTTCGGCTGATTCGTGTTACCTGCCTTTGGAGCTGCACTTGAATCATAGGCAATAAAGGTTTTGTTGCAAGTTTGACAACGGAGAGATCTGTGGAGTACTTCTGTTAAATACTGTACCTAACCGTACAGTATGGACACTTGGTCCAGAAAGTGGACCAGCCGTTGGAGAACCCAGTTTCAGCCGGTTGTTGTCTTTGTTGTTGAGAATTCATGCCCGGAGAGTTGGCAAACAAATTATTCGGAGCAGCAGCATGAGGGTGCCAACTCGGATTCTGTGGGGGTCGATATGCTGCTGCTGGAGCTGCTCTATGAACAGTCACTTTGCGTTTCATGTCATGCGCGGATCTTTTACCTTGGTCCAAAAGAGTCCTTCCGGCATTCCCGATCAACTTAAAAGCAGCTTCCGCACCAGGGAACTTATTCTTATCCGGGTGAAGTTGGAGGGCGAATTTTCTATACTGCTTCTTGATCGTAGTTTCATCAGCTGTCGGCTCAAACTTAAGTATGGCATACCAAAACATCTCATTACCAAACAATCGTTTCTCGGCAGCAAAATGCACGTCACACACCATTTTCATCTGCGATATATTCTCCAGATCCCGAAGCAGTTGTTGGGCCTTGGCTGCAACTTTAAGAGCCCCTGAAAAATCCCTATTTTGCATCTTCTTCTCTGCAATGCCTCTAGGCCTGTTGCCCTCTTCCTCGTTGAGGTCCATCACCGACAAAATCCACACCGGAGCCGGTTGAAAGAGTTTCAGACACAAAAGGGTCTAATTATTGCTTTAAGACCAATGTAATTAAATTATAACAGGCATTCAGTACTCTTCCTCCAGGATCTCTCAACTACCAGACAAGAAACTCGTCTCCCACCTCCTCATGGGTACTGCAGTAGTTTTATCGAATTAGACCAAATAAGAACCTAAATTTGACTAAGCCGCAAAAAAGGTAAGGAATCAAAAGAAATCGAAATCTGATATTTCATAGCCGAATATCATATTCCGCATAATAAGTTGGTTTGCATTCCACAAAAACGAAGAATTGACTTCGAAGATGGAAGGGGGGGGGGGGGGAAGAAAACAACGTAATTGTAGCGTTCTTTCAAATGAAGTTAACAAAATAATCACATCGAACAAACAAGTCAAGATTCTACTTTTTTAATCAGAGCCTTCAAAGAAATATGAAACGGTGAAAGCTAAAAGTTTATTGCAAAATATACATTAAAAGAAATGAAGTCTTCATAATTCTGCAATGACCAAACCAACTAATCAAATTCCATGCCAACAAATCATATCTACTTTAAAAACACGAGAAAAAATCTCGAAAATGACTTGAGAAAGAAACATGAAATCCTAAAATGAGACCATACCATGCATCCATGAATAATTCAATGAACAATTGAAAATCACAAATTCACGCGTTATCAATATGAGTTATAAAGTTCCAACTTGCCGCATATCCTTCACATGATAATCACATTTTCATAACATTTCTATCGTAATATTTGTGATGACCAGGTTATAAAATGTCTCCCCCTCATTGCCTTATATGTTGGGGCAGGGTTATCACCCCCTTATATGATTACATCAAAGGTATCATTTTTTCCGTGCACTCATAGGTCTCGTAAGGTTTTGTCATCTGAAGATACACTGTCCTTAGTTTGAACCAAGGATCTTTTCTCTCTCTTAGGATAGTTTTAAAGGAGAAACCCTTGGTTCGAATAAAGGGCGGTGCAACATCAGAGCTCGAAATTAGACAATTCTTTGAATATAATGTGACACCAAGCACTCCTACAGGTAATGTTACTCAGGCTCGAATTTGAGTATCAAACACAGATATATGTCTAATATAAATATATTTAATTTTTTAATTTTTTACGTATTTAAATAATTTTTAAAAAATTATATTTTTATATCCGTATTCGAAATAAGTCAAATATTAATATTAGACATAAATATTTTAAAAAAATAAAATGTGAAAACAAAATAGCCGACAAAAATATATAAAATCGTGAGTAATACTAAACGCCTTACGTGAGATAGACAAGTCCATTGGGCTAGACCCTCGTAATATTAACCCATATACTGAAGCAACATTTTAACCAAATAAATTCCCTCTTTCTGGTTTCTAACATTAAAAAAAAACACGAGAAATAATGCTCAAAATACTTAAGAACCAAAACCTAATTATAAGCAATTTCAAACCAGCAAAATAACTAAACAGATTGCTCCAAAACCCAAATTGAATCGCAAATTCTAAACCAAAATAACTTAAAATAACTTTTTAAAACTAAAACAAACCAGTTCCATACAACCCATTAACAAAGGTAAATGAAGAAACATTCATACAAGCAATTCAATGAAGCAAAACCCAGAATTATACTAGTTGGATTAAGTCAAAATTTACCACGAAAAGAACCCTAAAGTCGAATGATCGATAAAAGAAAGAAGCAGAGAAAATAAACGTAACTGTTTTTTGAGAGTTCCCAAAGGGGAATCTGAAAAATCCCAAAGAACATAAGTTCTTTGGGGGTTAAAGAAAGGGGCAAAAACCAGATGGAAGAAGGGAGACTACGAAATTTTGGGGTAAAAACGCAGTATCTGAGTACGATTTTAATTTCTCTGCTTTGCCACCCTGTGTTATGTTCAAACGTGGGATTGATTGTGATTTTGGTGATATTGAGGGGCAATTTGGGAGGTTTCTTTTGTTTTTTTTTTTTGCAAAAATGCACTTGATTTTTAATAATTTACAGTGTTAGCTATCTATTTAGAGACGTTGCTGAGTTGGATTCGAGTCGATGTTCATAAGTAGAATTAAAGCCATGGATTCATGGCAGATTCAAGCCTATGTTCATGAGCAGATTTGAGTTGTGGATTTATGGTTTAGAAACGTTTATAAGTCGGATTACAATTCTGGATCCAGGACTTGAATTCGAGCCTAATTTTCGCTACCCAATTATCTAAATTTGATAACAATATTAAAATAATATGAAATTTTTTAAAAAATTTATATGTAATTTATTATTACTAAATAATGTGATTCCACTTCATTACAAGAAATTTTGAAAAGTTTTTAAGAATAAATGTAGGTAACTTATTAATATGTAATATTTAGGGGTGTACTCAGATACTTGTGTTCATAAGCTGTTTAAATTCGGCTCAATCTTTATCGAATCAAGCTTGAATAATACAAGCTATCAAGCTAATTGAATTAGAGTATCTTAATGCTTAACTCAAATAGTTCATTAGACTAATTAATCTTCCTTATTTTTAATTAATATTGAAAATTCTCAATTCGAAACTTGACTTCAAACACAAATAATTAAGTCTGAAGTCAAACATGAAGATCAAGCTCATTTCTTAAAAGTAAACGAGCCTAGTCAGGTGAGTTTAAACACTTTGAATTTTATTTTGAATCTAGCTCGAACCCAACTTTGAACCTCGAATTTCGAGTGAGCTCGAACTTTTTACAAATTGAGCTTGATTCGACTAATTACACCCCCTAAGTATTATCACGTAGTTCACTGATAATATATCATTCTTCTAAATCTATTTTTAAATTAATATATAATCACTCCTAACAATTTTGAAACAAAAAAAATAATAAAATACATTTTAACTGCCATTCGAACTTGAAAATAATATATCAAATTAACTGTCCATCTAATCTCGTAACGCCCTCTTCATGGTTAGCCCAATCTGCCTACCTTTACTAGGGTGCTTAACACGTAGTTGAACAATCAAAGATTAACTCTAATACTACTTGTCACCTGCCTACTCCCTTTCAACCCTTGACATGGCAATCAAGCAGCCAAAAGTTAACTCGTATACTACTTGCCATGTGACTATTACTCACCCCACAAAATCAATTTATTGAAACGTGCAACGATCAAGATTACTTGCTCAAAAACCTTCTATTTTCTTTTCAACATGAAATCGAAACATCCAAACTACTCTCTTGGAGCTATGTTGCTCCAACTTTTTATTTTTCTTGAAGTATCCATGTTCGACATCTATATACGACACATATTTGAACATGGGTAGGAGGATATGATTATCTACGAACCCTCCAAATACATAAAGAAAAATTTTTTAAAAATTAAATATACCCGTATCAGACACATACTCGTATACGACACTCGCACAGTCTCCAAGTAATATAGTCTTGAAGCGCTTGACGTGACACTTGACGTAACATAAGTAGATAGCTAAAATTGATTCAAATTTGAAAAACTAAGAAAAGCATGGATTTCTCATTTCCAATTCAAGGGAGTTTAATATCTTCAATAGCTCTTCCTTATATGGATTTGAATTGTTACCTGCAACAAAGGCTGTAACCCTATTTTTCACTTCAATCCAACTATAACCAGGCATTTTCTTCACCCCTTGATCCGCCATTGTTTTCCTGACAAGCTCAGCTTCCTTCCATTGCCCGCTAGCACAATACAAGTTCGATAATAAGACATAACCCATGTCATTCGGACCATCCAGGATGTCCAGTAAACTGTCTCCGACAGTAACCCCTCTTTTGACATCTCCATAAATGGAACATGCTCCTAGCAAGGCTTCATATGATCTGCTCTTATTTTCGACCGAACCTTTTTTGGAGTATTTAGTAGCCAACTCTTTCGCCTCGGCTAAATACCCGCCCCGGCCAAGCATATCCACCATGCACGCTACATGATCTATGTCATAGGTAAGGTCGTAAATGGAGCTCATCGAATCAAAAACTATACGACCTTTATCAATAAGGCCAGCATGGCTGCAAGTCATCAACAAGCCGATGAAGCTAACTTTATCTGGTTTCATTCCATGTGCTACCATATCATCATAGAGCTGTAAAGCTTCAGTAGACAACCCATGCATTCCAAATCCGAACAACATTGCATTCCAAGATACCAAATCCTTCTCGAGAATACTGTTAAATGCACGGATCGAACCCTTGATATCCCCACATTTAGCATACATATTAACCAGGCCATTGCCAACATAGACGTAAGATTGAAAGCCATATCGAATCACACAACCATGGACCATTTCACCGAACCCTAGTACTGCCAAACTCGAACACGCATGAAGTATAGCTCCGAACGTGAAGTCATCCGGGCATATACAACTTCTCACCATCTTAACAAACAAGTTGAAAGCTTGTTCTTCTTCACCATTTCTTGCATACCCCATAATCATACATGTCCAAGAAATCACATTCTTCATAGGTACACGCCAAAACACGTTAAATGCTTCGAAGATGTTTCCCATTTTTATATAACCGTCGATCATGGCATTCCAAGACACTTGACTGAGCAACCCTGCAGATTCAAACTCCTTTATAGCAACATCCATGAAACCTAGTTTAGCATAAAAGCTCAGAATCGAATTCTTCGATTCGACAGCTGAGCTCCAACCACTTTTAATAATAAAACCATGGACTTGACACCCGCATGCATATTCGAATGATTCAGTACACACATTCATTAGAGAACTAAAGGTCCATTGATCAGGGCAACAACAAAAACTTTTTCTCATATCTTTAAACAAATTAATACACGATTCAACCTCCCCGTATCGAGCAAAACCCGATATCATAATGTTCCAAGCAACTAAAACCCTTTTTGGCATGCCATTAAAGGTTTCAAATGCAACATTAAACTGACCAGAATTAACATAAGCAAATAAAAGAGAGCACCAAGTAACTTCATTTCTTAGACTTTGACCCACCTCTTCGAACACTTTTCTTGCACTACCAGGATCTAAGCATTTCCCATACATATCAATAAGAGAATTATTAACAGGTAAATAGGATTTGTACCCGAAAGCAATAATTAATGAGTGGATTTTCGTTCCGTTTCGATGTGAGACAAGGGCGGAACAAGCGCTTAAAGCTGAAGTGAAGGTGAAGTGGTCAGGCTTGGTGTTAGTGATTCGCATGAGGTGGAAAAGAGAGAGGGCATTTTTATGAAGACCCAATTGAGAGTAACTTGAAAGCATTGCATTCCAAGCGATTGTGTCTTTCTGAGGCATTTCGTCAAACAGTTTGCGAGCGCTTGCGATAAATCCTGATTTTGACAAAGACACGATCTCGGTCGTGAGTCGGTACAGATTTGAAGGCATGTATCATATTTTAGACACAAGTTCTGAAGTTTAAGGAAGCAATTGGACTTTGGTTTGATGCAATGTTTTAACTTTTAAGCACAAAAAAGAAAGATTTCAAACCATTGAAGCTTGGTCGTTGATGTCGAATGTCGATCAACAACTGTATTATTTCAGGTTTTTACAAATCGATTTTGGGCATGGGCTATTTGCCTTTCTCTTGAACGTTAAAATGAAAAAAAAAAACCTCTTCTGGATTTCAAGTTATAAAAAATAAATAAAATTCTCTTTTGGGTTTCAAGTTATCGTATTAAGGTTTTCGGTTTAGACATTTACATAGATTAGGTTGCAATAAAAAATATCTAAAATATTTTAGTATGTATTAGATTAGACTTAGACATAATATTTAATGATTTGAATCGATTCATTATTTAAATAATAAAAAATATTTTTTATTTAAATATAATTATAAAAATATATAAATATTAATAAAATAATTTGTAAATTTTTAAAAAATAAAAAAAATTAAAAAAGTTTACACCATGATTCGATCCAGCTCGATTCATGACATATATATATAATCACATTTCTTACATTTTCAAGTTTAAAGCATGCTCTTGGCCTAGAAGATATTTATGATAACATAAAATAAAACAAATGTGTAAGGACAACA
>JBBYHO010000021.1:5306950-5323280 GCA_038382025.1 Adansonia gregorii
AATTCGAATAACATAAGTCAACCATTCAATTTGCAAATTACTGTTCTTTTCTCAACTCTATTAAATTTCATAATATTTGCTTTTTCATGTGGTGTAGGAGGTGTTGAAGATGAAATCTGGTGTCAAAACAATTCAGGTGGGATTTCCCTTCCTCTATGTATGTATGGTAGCCGTTGTCAGCCTGGCATTCGGATACCTTAGCCATCTCTAGGAGCATTCCTTTGCCTGGAAACGAAATCTTTGGGAAGACAAAAGGCGAAGTCATTTGTGATTGTTTATGGAGGATCTTATTATATTGTTTTATATGAAGTTTGAACATCAAAAGTTATAAGTCTTTTTTGTATGTTGTTTGCAATGTAGTAGATTTAACAATTCGTGTATCTCTCTCACATTTATATATTTTATCGTGTCATAATCATTTTAAAGTATTTTATATTAATAAAAATTTTGATGTATTAATAATTCGTATTACATAGATTTGGACGCATTTGTGTTGTGCTTTGTGTCATATTTTAATTATTTTTTGTGGCATGTCCAATATTATCAGGTCTGCAATATGGGAACCTACAACTTAGCAATTGACAATTGTTTTATACAAACAAGATCGCAGTTGGAACTAACAAAAGGGTTGTAGAGCTTCAAAGCTATTGAATTTTAATTTTTAAAGATGATTGTATGAATTAACTGAATTAAACTTTGAGTTTAGCAATTGGCAATTGATTATATGCTTGACATACCGAATAGCTCAATTTACAAGAAAATTTTATAATGAAAACTTTGTGATACATTTTTTTCGCAAAAGAAGTTATAGCCAGAAGATAAATGAAGGATTTATAAATGCTAAAATTCAAACTTTAAATATGTTAAATAACAATTCTTAAGAGTGATTACCTAAAACTAATTGAATTAAATTACGAGCTTTGTTACACATTTCATCAACTTGCCTGAACAAGCCCTTAAATCAAATTTCTTTTGGATATAAAAGTTTATTTGAATATAAATCAAAGTATAAAACTTATTTGAATCCGCTTAAAGCATAAAAGCTTATTTAAGTAAAGTTATAAAGTTAAAGGGACTTTTTAGTAATTTAATTTTATATAAAATTTGAAACATTAATAATTTGTATTGTATAGATTTTAACATTTTATGTATTCATCCCATACTCATTAGATCTGAAAATTCATGTATTCATATTATATTCATGTATTTTGTTATATCGTATTTGTGTTTAGAGAATTTTACCTTTATATCAATTGTGATACATTGATAATTTATATTATATAAATTTTAAGATATATATTCTTATCATCTTTTTATTTATACGTATCATATCCATGTAATCATGTTTAATATTGCTAGATCTAGTATTCATATTACTTTTTTTTATCTTATCATATTTTTTGTCATATCTTAGTAATTTTTTATATCTTGTATCAAATTGTAAAGTCCAATTGGAATAGCTATTCTATTTGTATTTGAAAATACTTACTCTTTCATTGTTAAACTGTAATCGTAAAATATATAAATATTAATATAAAAATAATATTTTAATAATATAGTGAACGATAAAACGAGCTCTCAATTTGTTAAAATCTAAGTAAAGAAAATTCAAGATTTTCAAGTCTCAAACCCAATCCATGAACAAATCTACCAACAACCAATTGTATTATCCGAACTTTCATTTCTCATAAAATATCTAAATTCAACATCTGTATCTAACACCAAGGATTTAAATTGTAATTACAGATGCGTTTTTGATCATGTTGCGTTTCTTATAATGGCAGATGTAATAAATGCAATTATAGTCAATTGCCACAAATATCGACTATGAATATCAACGATAGAGTCCAAAATGCAAAATAGCTACCCAAACATAACAGACAAATTCTAACACATTTTTGTATGTAGATATAAAAATACAATCATCCAAATAATTAAAAAAAAAAAATAAACATGTAGCCAATACATATCTATATCCACTTTCATAAGAGGATGATTTATCCCCGGCAAAAACACCTAAGCACTAAGGTATTTAATTCTATTTAAATTTTTCAAAATTTGTTGAAAATTTAATCATTACAATATTACGCCTTTTTTTACCGGAAATCGAGGGCAGTTGATTTCGGAAAGCTAGATATTTATATTTGAAACAAATAATTTTAAATACGATTATACGATTATGACACATATAAAGTACTAAGTATATGGCATGCCACAAATTCATATAAAGCACTAAGTACATGACATGACATAAATTCATATCTCCAAATTTATGTAATATGAATTATTGATGTATTGAAATTTGTATCAATATAAAAATACCTTAAATATGATTACGATACAGCAAAATAAACGAACATAATAAAATACTCGAATGGCTAGGTTTATGTACATCAAATCTTGTTGCATCCTTTAGTTGTATATCTATGCTACTAGTGTACCTTTTTCATTGCCATTGATGCCCATTTCGCTCGGTCGGTGATCCAGGAACGAACGGAACGAAACCCCTTCCGCCGAAAACGGGTCGCATGAAGGCGTCATCAAATTTTCTCCAATAATAATGCACGGTGCGAGAAGGAGTGGCCAAGAGCATTCTCAAGCTGCTTGGTCGGGATACGCTTCGGTTGGTTTGGTCGACTTCGGATTCCTGACTGTTGCCAAGAAGTGGTACAATGAATGATTTCGGAGTTGATGGTTCCGAAGAAAGCATTCTCGTCAGATGTTTTGGTGAAGGAAGCAAGAATCTCACTAATGGTTTAGTCATCAATCCAAAAACCTGTAGGGTTTAAAAGGAAAATATCAAAAAAAGGGCAAACAACTTAACTAAGATGTTGACAATGGGAACACTATATTACTTAGATTTGATTGTGAGTGTAAAAAATAAGTATGCATGTAAAACAAGTATGTTCAATTTTTCTATACCCATATCTGAAATTGTTTCGGGCATAGGTATTTTGAGAAAAATAAAGAATCGGAGTAACATAATTGAGATACAGAATGAAGTGCTACCAATGTTACTCAAGCTCTTTTTTTTTTCCCTCCAAAATATGAATGTTTGATACATGTATCAGATACATATTCAATTCAGACATGAGTATGAAAGTATAATCTTTTAAATATATGGAAAAACTTAGGAAAAAAAAAAAAAAAAAGAAGATAATCCTTATGTTAAACACACACACATATATATACACCCACATACGACACTCATCCTGAGTCCCGATAACACAAAGTAATACAATTAAAGCAGCTTTTTCAGTTCTATGTTGCAATTTGAAAAATGTAAAGAGGTTATGATCAAAGCTTTTGGTGACAAAGAAAGGGGATACTTGTGTCTTACCACTGTGCTGAAAAGAACAACTGTGATCGTGCTGGTTATCATCATTGCATTTCCTCGCAACTGGGTATGACCCAAGCTGGTAAACTGCAAAAGAGGAATAGTTTTAGCCCATCATTACGTATTCATTCTTTTCCCGACTGGTTGTTTATGTTATCCAGATTTTTATTTTTTGAAGTATTTGTAGATGAGACATACGTCTGACACATTGTCTATGTTATCCAGATTCTTATTTTCCTAAAGTAATAATATCTGATACATACATATGACGCATATTCGACAGGGGTATGGGATACGATCATCTAAATATATGAAAAAAAAAACTTGAAAAAAAGTGAACATACCGTATCGGATACACACCCATATCTGAAATTCACCCCAAGTCTGAATAACATATGCTTTTGTTATCATGTACATTACACGTGAATATTTACTTCTATTTATTTTCACATAATAATTATATAGTGAATTATATAATTGCATATATTATGTATAGATAACTGAAATTTATATATATATATATGTATATATATATACACCCATACACACACATGATCAATTGTAGCTCAAAAATAATTGAATAAAACTAATTTACTCAAACTCAAGTGTAAATGTCGGAAACGAGTATGTGTTCGACATGGTACGTTCAATTTTTTTACAGTTTTTTCATGTGCCCCATACCCATGTCCGAAAATTGGTCAGACATGGATATTTCAAGGAAAATGAAGAGTCTAAGCAATATAGGAATAAACTTGAGAATTGAGAAGTACATTTTAAAAATCCAAGGAAACCAAAAACCTAGATGTAATGGATATATAATATAATCAATTATAATTCATAGCTAATTGCAAGCAAAACACTACAATTAGAAGAGGTTTTCGATTTTCTTGGCTTTTTTAGCTCAGCCCTACAAGATTGATACCCAAAAATCATCTAATATTGTGTGGTCCACTGAAGAAGAAACCAATTGAAATCTCATACCTGATTGTAAGCAAGTGCCATTGAGACAGCACCACGCATAAGACCGGCCCACCAAATCGTAAACTGCAAAATAGATGTTGATAGAGAGGTATAAATTCATCAAATCCATCTTAGGCATCTATCTTACTCCTACTCTTTATTTTTCTTTAAGTATCTATATTTGACACATATACGGACATGAGTATGTGGATATGACCCTTCAATAACCCACCAAATACATGGAAAGCTTAAAATAAATTGAACATACCCTTGCCAGATGCATACCCGTATCTAACACTCACACTCGAGTCCGAGTAAGATAGGCAGGCATACTAGAGATACAAGTTAGATCATGGTTTGAAACTCATACTTGTTGTTTGAAGTCAACTTTCTCATATGGCGCTTTCCTGGTCAAGTTGGATATGAAGGATAAGGGGAAAACAAAGGCCGCTCTTCCAACAAGAATCAACCCCAAAAGAATTGCACTCACCCCAACTGATTTTCCAGGGCTGAGAAGAAAAATTGTTAAATTAACATCTGGATTTTGATAATAGCCAAAACTGCATTTAACTTATCAGTAAGATCTCCGACTCTTCATCTTTCTAGAAGTACTCATGTCCGACATATCTGGACATGGGTATAAGGATATGATCTTCCAAAAGATCTTCCTAATAAATGAAAATCTTGGAAAAAAATTAAACATATTTATGTCGAACACATACTCATAATCCAATACTCATACCCGAGTTCGAGTAACGTAGCTAAAAACAGTTTAATATTGACCTCACCTATCACTAATAACACTCCATTTCTCAATGTCCAACGCATCCATACCAACATAGAGGAAGATAAAGATCTCAGCAACAAATGACAGAGTTGCAAAAGCATGCCTACAATAATCAATTGGGAGTAATGACGAATTAGTACCATGATCTATGTTGCTCCAACTCCTTATATTTTTAAAGTATTCATCTTTGACATACATCGAGACATGCGTATAAAGATATGAGCCTCCAAGATTCTTCAAATACATAGAACAACTAAAACATATTAAATATACCCATGTTGTACACAAATCTGTATCCGACACCTGAACCCAACCAACAAATGCCAAGACAGGTTGGCAAACTAATTCAACTGTTTCAAAGTAAGAGATTTTGGATATTGAACATACTTGGTTGTCACTCTTGAACTTTCAGTGACATTATGCCACGTGTAATGAGACATAACAATCCCACAAAAGAAAACCGTCAGAATAGCACTGAAATTGAAAAGCTGCAAGACGATATATAATGCCAACAGTGAGGTCAAACAGGCCTTTTTGCGTACAGGGATTTAAAAAGGGACAGCAACACGATGTTCGGTCATCATTTTATGACTTTAGCTTTTTTCATTGTCAATATTTTATGACCACTATTTATTGCAATTGAATATGATAATACTTACCACGTTTACAGTGGCAAAAAAAAAATAAAAGGTGATGTGACCGAAAACGTGTCCGACCACAGTTTAAATCCTTGTTTGCATAATAAAAAAGAAAAAAGGGTCACCCGAGAGATGCCATACAAAGTTCTAAGAAAACCTTACTTCAGACAGCATATATGACAGGTAAGCCATAAGCATCATGAGAGCAACCTCACGATCAGTCGAGTGCCTGTTTTGCAAGAAAGAGGAAAGATATGAGAACACTTATATCAAAAGAACAGAACTCCCTGCCTTCATTTATTACATAAACAAATATTTACTAGTGTATATAACTTGTCTATGTTACTCCGACTTAGATGTAAATGTTGGATACGAGTATGCATCTGATATGGGTATGCTCAATTTTTTAAAAGTTTTTCCATGTATTTGGAGGGTATTTAGAGGGACATGCCCCCATATCCATGTCTAAAAATATGTCAGATACAAGTACTTCAAGAAAAATAAAAGGTGGGAGCAACATAGTACTTAATTACATAACATAATCACAAGTGCTTATGGTTAGGAAACGTATATATATGTATATATAATATTTATTATGCTTTACTGAAATTATGATCAGGCCATTCTACAGTCTCATCTGGATTACTCAAACTTAGATGTGAGTGTTGGACACACATATGTTTAATTTTTTCCAAAATTACTTTCTATTTGGAGGATTCTTTGAGGATCATATCCCCATAACCATGTCCAGATATGTGTCAGACACTGGTATCAAAGACAGGTACATAAAGAAAAATAAAGAGTCGGAGTAGCATTGATTCTCATATCCCATGGAATGATAAGCTAATTCAATTTACCCTCAGCAAATTAAATGAGGCAAACATATGAACATTGGACTTATATACGAACCTTCCCATATAGAGCCTTTTAATAATGTAAGCACTGAGGAGTCCAACCTGTAGAAGATTAAAAACAAAAGATCATGAAAAAAAATCCAATCAAAATCAAGGAAATTTAAACGGAGAAGATTAAGAAAGGCTCACCACAACTCCCAGCAAAGTACTTAAAATAAATAAATACAAAAAGTTTCCAACATATTGCAAAGCAATGGTTGAATTGATGTGGGAAAGATCAAAGCTTTGGATTGCATTGAAAAGAACCACTGATGTCGCATCATTGACAACTCCTTCCCCAAAAACCAGACTGTATAATAAAGGTGTCTCATCCTGATTAAGCACCTGAGCGAACAAGGAGAGGATAAAATAGGTCAGCACAACTACGACTTTTCATTATTCTTAAAGTATTCTTGTTCAACACTCCTATCCAACGTATATCCGGACATGGATATACGGATCTATGTTGCTCTGACTCTTCATTTTTTTTTTCTTTTCAAATACGTGTGTCCGACACCCAAGTTCAACACATTTTTGGACATGGAAACGGATGTGACCCCGAATGAAAAAATTGGAAAAAATTGAAAATACCTATGTCAAACACATACCTATATTTGACACTCACACCCGAGTTCGAGAAACGTAGGGGGATATGACCCTCTAAGAATCCTCCAAATACATGAAAAGTCTTTAGAAAAAATTAATCATATCCGTGTCAAACACATACTTGTAAACGGCACTCATATCCGAATTTAAGTAACATAGGTTGTAAGAGGGATCTAGATCTCAAACATACATACTTGCAAAGTGCAAACAGAATCTGTTGCAGAAAATATTGCGCCAATTGCTGCAGTTAAGAGAGTGAGAATTAGCAAAGAGGACTAAACATTAAAATACGACAATAAATAGGAAAAGAAATAGCAGCATGAATATTACCAAGATAATCCCCTATCGTCAGATCACCAATATTCATTTTCTTGAAAAAATTTATGGCACCTAAATCACAATAAAAGAAGGAAAAATTAACAGGTAGTAGGATAAAAATTATGCACTCAGTAGTTTTTTACACAAACAGCCTAAGGGCAAGATTCCAATTATTCCATCATCACGCTATAAAATCTTATGTTGCTCCGATTCTTCATTTTTTTAAAGTACTCATGTCCAACATCATTTTCGATGCATTTTCTGACATGTGTATAGGGATATAGCCCTTCAAGGATCCTCCAAATGTATCGGAAAACTTAGAAAAAATTGAACATGCCCATGTCAGACACATAACCGTATCTGACACTCCCACCAGAATCTGAATAACATATATACAATCTTTTAACTAGAAATGAACCCCTTACTCTCTAGGATATGGCCAATTTCAATAGAAAGCGTGACTGCACGTGTGCAAATCTGCATGTTTGCTTAGCCAGACAATGATTAATTATGGTCGCACTCATTTTCAAAACTAGAAGTTGGAGTACATTTTCCAAATTTTCATTAATAATTTGTAAACAATGAATTTCATAGACCAACTAACTTCAACTATGATTTAAAGTTGTTTATGACAACACATCCAAATTCAAGCCTTTAAGCCTCAGCAGTCAAATTATAATATGAAACATAGGGGAAGGTTATCAAAGCAAATACCTGCAGAAATGATGGCAAAGGAGATTAAAGTTCCAACTGCACCAAACAGGATGATAGTCATAAAGTTGCGGAAAAATTGCTTCTTCTTCACCTGGAATCTGGTACAGAGAAAAATACCTATCATTGTCAATGTCTGGCTGCTTTTACTAAAGCAAAGAACTATAAAATATTATCCCAGTATATGATCCTAAACTGTGATGTACCGAGCTTTGGTTGTTAGACCCACATACGCTAACATCAAGGTATTGTCTTCTTTGGGCACCTACATCAAAGGTATTAGTAAAACTTCGAACTAAGGATTTTTCCTTTAAGAGAGTCCTTAAGTCAACCATTTTACCGATTGAGCTTCTACTGAATTGGTACCAGGGTTGACAAAAAGGACTCTCATAAGGTCCTTGGTTAGAAGGAAGGGAGACGCACCTTCAAGTGACAAGCCTTGAGGAACCTGTGGGTAACCCAAGGACAATACATAAGCGTGCATGGGGTGTAGACCAAATCCCGGCATGTAAGGTGACATGGGGAGATGTCCTAAAAGCCTATTATCAAAGAAACTAAATTAACAAAAAAAACCCATATTTAAATGCACTTTCACTCAGAAGTCAAAACAACCCAAAAAATAAATAAAGTTCCTCTAGAATAATTGTACTACAAGAATAAAGACTAAATGCAAGCATCAATTAACTCACCCAGCATTGAAAATAATAGGTGGAAGCAAATAAATGAAGAACAAATCTTCACTGAAGACTAAAAGATGAGAGCTTTTTCCTTTCGTCGTAAGCAAAATTACGACTCCAGTACACAATCCCTGCAATAAAAAAAAAGAAAATTAGGAAAATTAATGGCTTTTTTTTCCCTTTAACAATATATATATATATATATATATGCAAAACTAGAACTTACAATGGCAAGGGCTGTAATGGACTCGTTCATCCATCGATTTTCCTCTAATAAATGACCGATCACGATACAACCACAAAGAAGCGCCACGAATAAGTTGATTGAAACTACTGAGCTATGATCAGAGGCTAAAATCGTGTCTGATTTTGCTAAAGCAGAGCTTATGATCCCGATCGCCATGCTATTAACAATCAGAAGTTAAATAATTTTGAAGTAAAAGTTTGATTCTTTAATAACTCAGAGCTTGACTCAATTTCGGATAATAATTTGATTTTGGATCTGAAAACTACCATTCCAGAGACTTCCAGTTGCTGATCCGGCCGAAAATCTGTTGAAAAAGAACAAAAAGGAAAATTACACACGTAGTTTAAAGCTTGGATAAGTCAATTAACATTGCTCGGTTTCTTAGAATTTCTAGTTTGGCTGCTGAGACACAGTAAAGTGAGAGAAAATGAGATTCAAAATACATATAGTTTACGCCTTTGAACGAAAAGGAAAAAAGGGGCGGAATAATTCAAACTCTTAAAGGAACTAAAACCTTTCTAAAATAAAAAGGCAAAAAATGTTTAAACCACAAAAATCAAGTTATCTAATTTTGCTTTTTTATTTTTTCTTTTCCTACTCTATTTCTTGCCGGCCAAACAGAGCCCCATAGCAGCTCGATATGAAAGCTTCAAATATTACACAAGCATAGAGAAAGAAGAATTTAATGATAATAAAAAAAAATCAGCAAAAGAAAAAGGGAGTCAGAACTCAGAATCTAATTCAACTCAACTCGAGTTCTGTAGCTCAAAACTGTTAAACTGAGAATAACACGGACTCCTTTTGGATCATAAAGTTCAAAATGGAACCTGATTCGAAATTTTAATCCCAAAAAAAATGATGATTTGAATTAAAAAGAAAATCAGCAGAGAAAAATAAAAAAAAATAAATCTGAATTTTTTTTTAAAAGGCAGAATAATTCAAATTCTCAGAGGAACTAAAACCTTTTTTAAAAAAAAATTAAAACACAAAATCAAGTTGTCTCATTTTCCTCTTTTTTTTTCCTACTCAGTTTCTCGCCGGCCAAACAGAGCCACAACGGCACCTCAACAAAAAAGCTTTCAAATATTAAAGAAACATACAAAAAATAAATCATCAAATGAAGAACTGAGACAGAATCCAACTCACCTCAACTCGAGTTCTGTTGTTCAAAACTCTTATAGCTGAGTGAAACAACAGCGTTTTCACATTTCAGGCGTTCGGAGACCATGAAATGAAAGCGAAGCGAAGAGATGGGAAAAGGGAGAGTCCGCCGAAGAAATGTTTTTATGCACACTTGAAAATGAAAGTTCAAAATTTTTACCGTCGACTAAAAATGTTAAAGAAATATGCAAGTGGACGGTTGTGATTGAGTTATGATGGTGGTGTCGGGTTTATGAGATGATTTAATTTTTTTTTTTAAATTTGTATGATTATTTTTGTCCAATAACATTAAAATAGAAAATTTAAAAAAAATTAATAATTATTAAAATATAAAAATAAAAAATAATTTAAAATAATAATTATTGAAATTATTTATAAGGAGATTGTATTTATTTTTTATTCTTATTTTTATTTGTTGTTTGTTGTTTTATTTCTTAAAAAATAAAACAAGGGGAGTCGAATTTTGGGTAAAAAAATTTTATTTTATTATTATTTTTTAATTTATTTTTAAATAATATATTTAAAAAATTAGTCTACATATTGACTCATGAATCAATTTAGAATATATACCAAATTTGCTAACAAATAAAATAAAATTTTATGTTATTAATTATTTTTATTTTAATTTTAGAAATTTACTTAAAGGGATCAATCCATATGTTAACTTGCAGGTCAGTTTATGATTGATACTTGAGTCGGCCGGTGAAAAAAGTTTTAAAATATTTATTTTAATAATTATTTTAATTTTATTTTAAATAATGCATTTAAAGTAATTGATCCACACTTTGACTCATTGATCGTTTTAAAATTCATATCAAATTTAAATAAACAAATATTATTTAATAAAAATATAAAAACTTTTAAAATATCATTAATTATTTTATTTTTAAATGATGTGTTTAAAATAATAAATTTACTTGATAATTCAGAATCAATTAAAATTTATATCTAATTTTAAATACATATTTATTATTATAAAATTTAATTTTTAATTACTAATAATTAATATTTATAAAATAAAAATAATCCCCAACAAAACAAAGCAAGGCATAACACTAGTATAAATAAAAAATGAGTTTATTTATAAATCAGTAGCTCTTCAGATTTGAATATAAAATTTTTTTAATTCAAATCAATTCAAGTTACCTTAAATTATTATTTAAATAATAAAAATTATTTTTTATTTATATTTAATTATAAATATTAATATAAAATAATTTTTAATATTATTTTAAATAATAAAATAAATTTTTCAACATAAATAAAAAAATTTGAATTATAATTATCAATAAATACGTTTAATTAAAAAGAGAATCTTTCAATAAAAAATATCATGGTGGAAAATTTTGGAATAGTCTATTCGCATTGATTCAATCGATAATCAGAGGCGCACTGAATCCAATATGTTTGATGAAATTGAGATTCCATCAAGACATACAAATTAGTTTAAATTAATTTTTATATTTTATAAATAATAAAATTTAAATTTTTTATTATTTAAAAATTATATCATCAATCAAAATATTTATTATATTTAATATTTATTAAATATTAAAATTATATTTTTAATATTTAAGTTTTTAATTTACTTAAGCAAAACGATCGATTGAATGGAAATTTTCATATTTGATTTTCGATTTAATTTTTTTATTTCCTTAAAAGTATTACCATGTGTCATAATTCTTATATTATATTAGTCATATTATGTCTTCATGGGTCCAACACCAATAGCTGGAAACGAGGACAGGCTCCTAGAAACAATGTTTATCCCTCTCAATCGGATTTGGTCGGATCACCCGAAAATTTTTAAGGTTCGAAATAAAGTATAAATTTGATCTGATTTTATTTAGTCCACGAGCTTTAATTTTTATTTAAAAATAATAAAAATAATTTTTATATTAATATTAATATATTTTTATAATTAAAATTAAATAAAAATATTATATAATTAATTAAATAATAATTTAAATCAAATCAAATTAATTAAAATTATAAAATATCATATTTAAATTTAGTCCGAGCTTGACCTTGAGCAGAAAAAGAAATATAAATTAAACAAATGAAAAGAAAAAGAAAGTCCCTGCAATTACACTAGATAAATTTAATACAAAACAATTATTCGACGTATAAAATATAAAAATAATAAAAATAGACATAAAATAATACAAGCACACAAATATTTTAAAATCTATTAAATATGAATTATTAATACATTAAAATTTATATAATTATAAAATATTTTAGATATGATTATAATATGAAAACAATACAAATATAAAAACCTCACGAAGATAACTTTAAAACATTAATATCGTCTCATATTTTAATTATTTTTTAATATTAAATTTGTATAATTATTTTTAAAATTATCGAATCTAACCTAACACTGCATTAATTTATCCATAATATTTTTAGTAACCAATTAAAAAAAATTCAAAGTCAGATTCAAATTGTTTGGCCTTTTTTTTCTTTTAATTTTGCAGCATAACATTTACCTTAAAAACTAATCAAATATTAGGTTTACTATGATTTAATTATATGATATAAATTTTATATAATAAAAATTTTATATGATATAAAAATAATATAATTATATAAATATATTAAATTTATATAAATATAAATTATTAATATATCAAAATTTATATAAATATAAAATATTTTTAAAATAATTATAATATTTAAAAATATATAAATATAATATAAATATATTTATTTTTATCCGAGTGCTGGGTGATCCAATCAACCGTGTACATGTAAGTGCAACTGCAACCGTAACCTGGCTCTTTAAAATTAGTAGAGTTTTTATTTTGGACTCGTACAATTAAATTACAATACTAGCGCGTGCAGGATTCTTTTTATTATATTACTTTGACCAATTATTTTATTTTAAATATTATGAAATTTAATATGTTCTAACTTGCAAGTTGATTATATGGTGAAGTTAGAGTGTTATTGCTGTAGGATGGTAATTTTGAATATAATATGAAAATATAATGTATATATATATAATGTATTTAATAGATATAGAAAAATAAAATAAATATAATATAATTTGAAAATAAGTAATATAATTAAAATAATATCATATTCATATTTAAAAATTGATTTAACATGTTTGTTGTCATCTTAAATTATATCATTTTTTATTATTTAATATTAAAGAAAAAATTTATAATTAAGTGTTTAAACTTTACTTTTGTTATATATATTAGTCTAAAAATTAACGGTACTAGCATATCATTTTTTAATTAATAGAATGACGGCATGTCAACATTTATTATATATTTATTTTTTTAATTTAAAAAATTTTAAAAAAACAATTATGATAAAATTTTAACACGGCAAAAACAATCAATGAAAGCTTAATACATGACAAAAATGCCATGTAACCATAAAAATTTTTAAAATTTAAAATTTTTTATTTTTCAATATTTTGTTTTTGTGATGATGTGGTACTTTTACCGCATTTCATAATGTTAGTGATTGTTTATTGTCATGTTAGCATTTAACTAATAATGTTAGTGTAAATTGTAAACATGTATGACGGATTGAAAATATAAGTACCAATTTAACAAAATTTTTTTGTAAGCTTTAAACTTAAAATCAGACTGAACTATCGAAATCAAATGATCATTTAATCTTAAGAAGAAAGAAGAACTTTAGGTTTTCCTGTTTCATTCTCGAATTCAAGGTAAAACTTATTTCATATATTAAATGTGTTAAAATTTTAAGAGTTAATTTTACAAATTAATATTCGAATTATACTTCCTTTCACAATTTAATGTTTAAGGAAAAATTCACAAATAGATAATCGTTAGTCTAAAACTTAATGGTTGATGCATATTATTTTTTTAGCTAATAAAAACATGACACATAGTATATTCATACGTTAATTTTTATTTAAAATAAACAAATAAATAATAATTTTTTTAAATGCTGATATGATATTACTAGCAATGCCATGTGTAATGTTTTTACAGATAAAAAATAAAATGTTGTAAATCATTAAGTTTTGCAATAACTAATGAGTTAAATCGTGAAAAAGAGTATAGTTTAAGGGATGATTAGTATAATAACCCTTTAAAAACTGGCTAAAACAGCCGGTTATCCAATGCGGCATGCACCACATTAACATGATGCAATCCCCTACACAGCAGTAAAATCGCAAAAAAAAAAAAAAAAAAAAAAAGAGGAAAGAACAACTCTCGATTTTTTTTTTATTTTCTTCCCGATCCTGTTCTGCCAAATTGCATTCTGCCATTGCAGCTCTTTCCTTTAGCTTCACTGCCCTTTGGTTTCACTCACATTGCATCCGGGATCGGTGCATTGCTTTGAGAACTAATTCGAATTCTTAAATTTCTCAGCAATTGTAGGTCTTTTCTTTTGTACAGATCGAGGTGAGATTATTTTCTTTATCATTTTCTCATTCTATTGTTTTAATAGGGCTTTTATTTTATTTTATGTTTGATCGGACAATAATTTCTGTTATTTGCTTTATTTTGGATTGCATGATTGCAAATTTTAATTTATATGATTTTTCCTCGTTTTGAGTTTAATTTTTTTTTAAATTTCATTTTTTGATTCTCTTGAAAATTAATAGGGAAAAAGGTCCATAGTATAAAACTTTACAAACATGATCTTTATCAAGCTCTTTAACTCTTAGAGTTGCCAGCATTTATTAAAATAAATAAATAAATTTTATGTGTGTGGAATTAATTATTATGATTATTATTTTTATTTTTAAATTTTTTGGTGCTATCAAGTTTGAGCGACGTGTTGCTGTAGCATACTTGTGGTGATTTTAGCTGGCATTGCTTATTGCAACGTATATATTAGATCTGGCAATTTGTGTTATGTTCATGTATTTTGTATGTTATAATTATGTTTGAGGTATTTTTTATTCATATAAATGTTAATATATTAATAATTCATATTATATGAATTTTGAGATATGTGTTCAAATAATGTCGTGTTTTAATTACTTTATCTGTATCATAATCATGCAATAGTGTATAATATTGCCAGGTCTAGTATAGACTTAGAGCTAACTTTTTGTCTCAATGGTTTGCTCACTTGGAAGTGGTAGAATGGCCATTATGTTTAGGTGTCACGCCGAGGGTGCATTAATCTCACATCGGATAAGAAAGAGAAGGTCTTTAAACATATAAGCGGGTGCGCTGCACATCCTATCAGACATGTCTTTTGGGAAGAGGGTAATGATCCCATGACAAGTTGGTATTTGAGCCAACCCTTGACCATCTGATTTCACGCCGAGCGTCCCAACGGGTGGGGTAGGCAGGTGGACGTAACTCCACGCTAAACACCCTAAGGGTAAGGTAGGCAGAAATGGTGGAGAAGTCCGTGACGGGGGCGTCACGAGATTGGGTGGGGGAGAGTGTCACGTCGAGGGTGTATTAATCCTACATCGGATAAGAAAGAGAAGGTCTTTGGATATATAAGCGATCTAGTGACACTAAGCTTCTTGAAGCAGGAAGCATTCTCGCCTAGTATAGCAGGTACACTGTGACTAAGTAGTCGGTATGAAATATTGGAATACTCATGTTATGTGTTTCAATTTCCAATGTGTTATACAAATTTTAATAATTTGCACCTCCTTGTTTGCGTGGTCAAGTTGAAATGTGGTCTAAGTTTGCGAGTAATTAGTAATTAATTACTATGTAGTGAAATACAGTGTTGTAGAACGGACTGATAAAAGAGAAATGATAAAAGAAATAGCTCAATCTTGCAACATCCATTTTTTACTTATCTTCCTTTATCTTTTATGTGATTGTCATGCTCTGAATACTTTAAGATGGATAAATATATTGTTTTATGCAATTGATCTTCTTTCTTTTTGAGAAATTCTCTCTCCACCACGAAAAGAGAACCTGCAACTTTTATTTCTCAAAGAATATATCACACTTTTGATCCATGGACTTGATGTTTTGTTGATGCTTGCTCTCTCTCTCTCTCTCTCTCTCTCTCTCTCTCT
>JBBYHO010000021.1:5384834-5398920 GCA_038382025.1 Adansonia gregorii
AACAAAATTACAATAAAACAGGCGCAAGTCATAGTAATAAAAAATTATTTAACTTTATTCCTAAATATTAATATAAATAATTAAAATCTTAATATTATTTTTACTTGGGCAAGGAGAAAAACTTTTCGATATTAATATTCAAATTTTAAATTTATTAAATATTATATATTAAATTTGAATATATAAATTAATCGAAATAAATTCAAGTTAAGAGTGAAGTTAATGTATTTAAGTCATATGAAAACTTACCCTAGCCCGAATTAATATTTAATAATTAAATTTTTTTAATGTAATTATAAAATGTAATAATATTAATATAAAAATATATTTTTTAATTTTTTATTAATTATAAAAGGTAAATATGAGCAATATGAGTAAGCCAAGCCAAAAATAGATCTAAAAAAAGAATTCAAAATTTTTTTCGGTCTATGACTTCGCTTGCGCCCATGGACATCTCGGATAACAATAACATTACAAAAATTATCTCATGCATTTTTTTTTTAATTTTCTACCAAGTTAAAATGTGCATCTAATTAGAATATATTTATTAAAATTAATTATTTTTTATAATATTTATTATATGAAAATTGTTAGAATCAGAGAAGATATTGTAAATTTTGACCGCAAAGAAATCAACTCAGACATTCTTGTAGATAATTTTAGGAGCTAATTAAACTTAACCTAAATTTAATAAATTTCTATAACAATTAAATAAATAAGTAATCATATTTTAATTTTATTTATACAAATTAAAATTTTCATTCACTTTGTGTAATATAATATTCTTTTCATCTATAAAGAATGTTTGAGTTGATTTTTTTTGCAGTCAAATTTTTTTTTTTTTTTTACTTTGATGTTAACATTTTAAGTGTTTTCTTAAATTCTTTAATTAAAAAATATATTTGCAAACGCCATCATTTAAGTTTTTTGTCAAATTTTTTATATTTTATTTATTTTAAATAAAATAAAGTTAAAATTAAAAAAATTAAAAATCAAACTAGGATAGTATTAGTATTATTAAGACATAAGGAGTCATATATAAATTATTTGTTCAAGATTCTTTTTATAGTGTTAGTACCATATCTCAATATTTTTGCATCATCCTTCGTGTGAAAGTGGATTTAGTTTAATTGGTTAAGTTAGTTTCAAAAAAGTGAATCTAACAAGTAAGTGTGATTAAGGGTTGGGTTTACGTGTAAAGTTGCTCGACTCGGCTTAACTTGAATCATTATCTAATTTAAAAATATATATATTTAAATTTAGTTATAAAATATAAATATTAATATAAAAATAAATTTTTGACATTTAAAATTTTTTAAATAGTAAAATGGGACCACCTAACAAGCCTAAGTGATTACAAAAAAAAAAAAAAATCTCAAGATGCGAGTTGGCCTAACCAATAAACACTTTTATTGATAAGTTTTAGATTCAAATCCCAATATCTATAATCTTTTTTTATTCTCAAATAACGGTATCTTTTGCAAATAATCATTATCTTTAATTTTTTTTGAAAAGATGAAAAATACACATTTAGTTTAATGATATAGTTTTTAATATAAAATTAAAAAAATTTAAAAATTCAAATATCATTAGTTACAAATAAAATTTTTAAAAAATTAGAAATATAAAATATGTTTTTACAATATATATATATAAATTCACCAAATTACTAGTTTAATATACTATATCGACCTAAAAAAATCTATTTATAATCTATTCAATGGATCCAACCTATTGATTTGATCCAATTTGTCATCATAATTTTTTTTTTCAAAAATCTGTATATGATTTCTTCCCATAAAACATTTATTTTTAGCTTTAATTAATTGTGTTTATTTTTATTTTAGTGTTTTGAGCCCTACTTCACATGGGTTCAATATTTTCTTTACATCAATAATTTAAACATCTTATTGCATTTAATTATTATAAATACTTGAGATTTACATGTATTTTATGTTTTAATATAAATAAAAAAATTTGTAAGTACGTGCAAAAATAAAATAATGGTGAAATATTAGAAGTAAATAAATTATATCGATCCATCATTCATATTAAAAATTATTAAAAAATAATATAACAGGCTGTTATATATTAACTCATAAGCCACACTATCATTTTAATTTAATTTTTTTTTACTATCATTAACCATTATTATAATTTTATTTTGTGTGAAAACCGATAATGATTATGTTTAAGGTCTTAATACGTTAAGAATTCATCTTATAAAAGTATTATTACAGTTGTTATTTATTATGTATTATATAATGTTTGAATTATTTTTGCATATCATATTTATGCCATGTAATTATATTATGTCCAAAATTATAAGTTTACTTAACAAGAATGAAATTAATTTATTTTAAGCTTAAAAAAAAGCAAAGAGTTTAGATGACAAGATTTAAACTTATAACCTCTTAAAGTTATATCAAAAACCACATCAGCAAACCAAAATATATATTTTATCATTTATTTATAATATTTATTACTTATTTAACATTAAAAGTATTTGCTATATTTAAAATTATTTTAATTCAAATTAATCGATTCAACCACTCCAATCAAACGGATCGGCTAAGTAGTTAATCCAGAATCACATTGATTTGACCTTCAATCCAATTTTTTTAACATTATTTTTAAGATAACAATAATATTACTTTGACTTTTTATTTTCTCTAAAATATCTATGTTTAACACTCATATCCGATAAATATTAAGATGTGACTGTGACAGTACGAACCTTCTAATATATAAAAAAAAAATTTAAAATATCTAAATATACTTATATCAAATACACATCCATATTTAATAATTACTCGAGTCCGAATAACGAGATTTGTTGTTGTGAAGGTCTTACAAATGGAATAGAGGACAGTGCGGATAATAGAGCAGTAACTGGTAAGGAAAAAGACCGGCTTGCAATTGTCACATTTTTATGCTCCAAACGTAGAAAAAGAAGTTGGTCCAACGCCAGAAATGGTGGATGAGAAGAACCCATGCAGGTTTAGAAGATACAATCATGGAGGGTATCCTAAAAATTACAAAACCTATAAGTTGCAAGGCAAGAGAAGCCTAGAATATGCAAAGTTTGATTCCAATGTCTCTACTTTAAAAAGGCTCCCCTCAGTTAAACAAACTTGCGTTAATCACGCATCCGCCAAATTTTTAATTTCCCGTGTTGGATGTTCGACGTGGTATTAGGTTAAATTCTATTACTATATTCTAACATATTATTTCTACTTTTGTCCTTTATAAGTTGATCACATGGTAGGTTTCTCTATCTTCACCTATACGTGATGAGACATCTTATACTGATGTGATGAGACATCTACCAAGCCATATGTTTTCGATTGTCTTTTATTTAAGTTATAGATGATATTAGTACTTAAGTTCTATTACATTCTTACATGTTATTCGTGTCTCTTACACCATTCAAAGTTCGTTGAAAAAATCTTTTAAAATGATATTTTTTCGAACCTGCTAATTTGTACAAATTTATTTAAATCTATGATAAATATATCAAAATTTTTATAAATATAAAATATTTTAAATAAAATTATGACGTGAAAAAATATATGATCATAATACTGATACATGAATTGTCAAATCCAATTATGTATAACATGTTCAAATATACAGATATCTCCAAATATAGATAAACACACACACACAAAAACTAGATGTTAGCATGCCTACTATGTGAGTGAAAGGGAAAAATAAAAAGAAAAACTGCTCCAAGGTGGGAAGTTATCTTTTATGAATGAATATTTTTAGAAATAAATGAATTATAAATATTTAAATTTTATAACAAATGATAATTTTAACTTTTATTTTATAAATTTATTATAATTTAATTCGTACTTTCGTGTCATTTCACTGAGTGAATTGGTATCACTTAATTTAATGATATTAAACTCAACCAACCATTTTATTAATAATATAAATATAAATATAAATATAAATATATATAAAAATTAAAACTTTAAAAAATTAAAACTATTCATACCCGGCCCAAGTCAAAGTAATATAGACTGAAATTGTAGTGAAATATTTTTGGTAAACTAACATGCATGAGATAGGAGGTGCAATTCAAGGAAACCAGAAATGTAACCATATTGTTGTTATAGCTTAGATCATTGCCTCCCAGAGGAAACAATTAACTTTTGATACCCTGACAGCCGCCTTCTAAAGATAACTATATAAACCAATTCAACCAATTCAACTAAGCTTTCAAGAATGTGCACCCTTTAGCTAGCGATTACATAGGCTTCTCACCACACTTTCTTGTAAACATGCACACTAGGATAAACCAAGGCTTTGTTATTTTGACCCTTTATTTTTACCTGATTACCCATGTCCGACACATTCGGAACTAGGTATCAGGGTACGGTCTACCAAATATATGAAACAACTTAAAAATAATCGATTACACTCGTGCTGGATACATAACTACATCCTATGTTACTCGGACTTGAGTGCGAACATTGAACATGAGTATGTTCAATTTTTTTTAAAAAAAATTCCATGTATTGAGACTTGGAGGATTATATCCCCATACTCATGTCCGAATATATGTCAGATACAAATACTTCAATAAAAAAAAAAGTTAAAGCAATATAACCTATAGCCGACGCTTATCACCAAGTCCGAGTAACATAGAACTAAGGTAAGGAAATCATCCTGTAAAGGAACAGTAGAGACAAAAAGCATAAAACAGCAGGGTGCATTCAGAAAAACCAATTTCGTAACATGTCAAACTTACAATCATAACGGAGCTTGAGTATACAACCAAAATACACTTTCTTTTTCCCCTCTGCTGGTACAACAAGGGCAAGGAAGCAAACAAACAAGCATCAATTAAGTCAAGAAATGGGATTTTTGAAGTAATAACAATTAAAAAAAAGCATAATTTATGAGATTTGATCACAATTTATGGAACTAGGGCAAACCTGGCTCCTACTGTACAAGCATCTCAGCTCCCTACTAAGCAAATCACCAAAAGCACTCATCAGGTGGCATCTCATTATGCTTTATGCCACTTTCGCTCGAGAACGGACCCATCCAACTGGTTCGAGTTATTCGCAGCAGCAATACTGTCACCACTTCATCAGGATAATGAGTAGGCAACATCATGCCAAGTACCTGAATGTGTTGGGGTTATCTTTGTCCCTCTCAAGATAGTCCCGAGTAATCAGGTCCTCGATTCGCTTTTTAATTGCCTTGAAATCAGGCTGCGGATTTTGAAATTTAATTAACGCAACCACGTAAAGCAAGAAAACAACATCAGAAACCTGTGCACAGACCATACAAGAGAAGAAGAGTTATATAAGAACCTTGAACATGCGGCCCAACTGCTCGACACATTCCATAACCAACTGCTGGTGACCCAGAACTTTCCGACTCTTCATGATACGCACAATCGAGGCATCAATGGCATACCTTCTGTCCTTGTCAACATCTTCAATTACTTTCTTCTTTTCATCCACAGGGGGGAGAGGAATCTGAATGTTACACAAACAAACGCATTGGAAGATATCATTTAGTTGAAAGGAGAGTAATATCAGTAGGTTTCTTCACTAAAATGTACCTTGATCCTCCTCATTTTATCGGTAAATTTAGAGTTGAATTCAAAATGATCAGTGGGAGAGATGGTTTTTGTGCTCGGCTCCTTGTTAAGGATTTTATATTTTGCACAGGACAACGAATGCAGAAGTCTAACTACGTCATCATCAGTTAAGTTCAATTGTGTCATGATCTCTGAATAGCTCAGCCTATCCGAGGAATTGAAAAGCAGTAAGGCAGAGGCCTATAAACCATGAAGACTTGGTGTTAACAAGAAAGATTCTTCAACTCAATTTAGCTCTTTTAGAAGGAAAAAAAAAACTAGAAATAATCTTTGTTTAACCATATTACCTGATATGTTGTGACAATCAACTCCATCGTCTTTGGTTCAAACTTGCCAATAAGGTTACAAGTACCCAAAGAATATATCCAAGTAAGTTTTCTGTGTTTGGTTTTTGTCTGATAGAAGTCCCGGAAAACTTCAACACACCTAACCTAAAGAGATTTTCAAGATGAAGAAGGAAGAAGCATAAAGAAATTCATATTAGTAACATCCGGTAAACTAAAACAGGCAAGTTGCAAACTTAAAAATGACTCTTTTTACGACGTTTATAAGCATACCATCTCAGCAGGAAGGCTGAGATCAAAAGACTTGTAACTTGGCCAAAAGCCAGTAGTCAAAACAGTTACTGTCAAGTCAATCCCCGGACTTGCAACTGGATTATTGCTCAAGTACTCCTCAAAATTTGTCTGGTTTTCCCTCGCCAATGTCAAATCAGTGACCTAAAGAACGGAGAAGCGGTTCAAGCGAGATCTTATCGGAGACATTAAGAACATTTGGAGATACAAATGGATGGTTTCCAAGGATAATAAACAACCGACCATTCCCTCCATCTTTGAGGTGAACTGACCACCACACTGCTGTTTCAGCTTCGTCAATATACTTCTTTCATGGTCATCGTTAGCACTCTTGTCAAAAAGTAGCCTTCGAGCAAGCTTTTTCCTACAAACAATAATTCAAAAAATCAAAAATCAGCTGAATATTCATAAGCCAAATAGAATTCCATTTTTGTAGAAGCACAATACCTACCTATAGAATTCCGCAAACAGGTCCTTGTCACTAATATAAGCGAGTAGCTTCACAACCTTGAAATTTACAAAAACAAGATTACGAAGTGTTAAATGTAACAAGTCTTAGAAAAGTAGATGGAACACTGGAGAAGAGCACAACAAACCTTTTCAAGTGTTTCTTCTATTGCTTCATCACTCAATTTCTCACTTCCACCTTTCTTGAGAATATTATCACAAAAAGTGGCCAGTAGCTCAGCAGTCGAGCTTCCGACAACACCCTTGTTGCAAAAGGCCTCAAAAGCCTCCTTGAGAGCCTGGAGAAAATATACAATATCGAGAACATAAAACAAATCATGGGACTTATCTTGGAAACTTAACTTCAAAGCACTATCTATTAGAGACCTTGTGGAAGAGAGTATGATTTTGAAAACAATCATTCACGTATGCTAGGTACTTGTCGTGCAGCTCGATCACTTTCCTCACGAAAACCTGAAAACCATAAACAAAATTCAACTTCCATACCTTGACCCATTCCAGAGTTATGTAGAACAAGTGAAGATTTTACCTGCTCTTGCATGCCAACCACATCCTTTTTATCTGCCTATTTGAGGGAGAAAACATTTGACACAATTAGAATAAAAAAATGATATCAATATTAAATTCTTACTCCTGTACAAAATGAAACTTTAAAAGATTTCTATACTATAAGCCAAAAAAATGATGAGAAAAATGCAAACCTTTTTGGTGCTTGCAGCATCCTCCGCCTGTTTGACCAAAGCTGTGCCCTCAGCAGTAACATGCTGGTGTCGAAAATGAGACCATATATTTTAAAATGGTGAAAGAAGGGAAATATTATGTAAAGGAAAAATAGATGAAACGGGTTAATAAATGGGCCTTCAAGTGAAAGTAGTAAACACAGGGTATGACATACAAGATGCCTTATAAAGTAAGTCATAATTAAGTAATAAATTAATTAGTAGACAAGCTAAGAAATAGTTAACCTGTTTGAAAATGCTTGACACAGGATCTAACCCTCGAGGAATTTTAGAAAAAAGTCTAAACATTCTTGCCAAATCATCTACCTAAAATTTAAAACAGGAAGGAGGTCAATGGTTAATTAGCTAATAAATTAAGCATAAAATAAATAACTTATTCACACAATAAGCACCTTGTCGTCTCTAAGCAATGCATGGCAGCCAGAGTGCTCTTTATCAAGCAGTCGGTTTGCCCACACAGATAACAACTCGTGTTGAACTTTCTATAAAATAAAAAAGAATATCATAACATAAGAAACAACATTTTAGGGGAAAAAAAAAGTTTAGGATTGCCTATTAAGTGCAGGATTATGTCCAAGACCAAGGGTGGATTCATATAATAAAAGCAAATACAAACCTCAAGTAGTTTTGGTTCGCTACTGGAATGCAAGTAATGGGAGACCCTATCTTTCTCTCGTTTTAAACATTCCTCGGACTGAAATGAGAAAGCAAAATGAGTTTTTAGACACCATCTGAGTGGATAAATAAAAAAAAAGGCCACCATATAAACATATATAATTCGCACTTTCAACATGTAGTCTGGACAAGAATCATCTACAATCCAATTTGCAGCCTTCCTTGAATAATAAGCAGCAGTATCTTTGACCATAGCAGCCTCAAAGTCATTCTCATAGTAATCCATTTGCCCCATTCCGATTTCAACGAATATATCTAAAACATTCTTCAACAAAGCACGATCAATCTGCTCACCCTCGCGTTCTTGATCAATCTGATTTAAGATTAGAGTGTTTATTACTATTATTTGGGCAAAAAATAAAAGGTGCAGAATGGACGTGAAAAAGAAAATTGAACTTACCAGAGAAATCACAGCATCCCTCACTTTTGCATTTAGCTCTTGGTACACCTGAAACCAGAGAATGTTTACATACAAGGAAATACAATGGCAGTATTATGGCAAATACATTCCATCTGCCCATACCAGTTCTCGGAAACATATGAGTCCAACTTCATTAAGGGCAGGCAGTGACCTCCGAGCAATAAAGTAGCGATCAAGATAATGGAAGAACCGAGAAAGCCACCTAACCATTACTTTGTGATTAGCCCACCTTTTGACCAGCTCCCTCAACATAAACTCGTCATGCTTTTCTCGTAAAGAAGGAAGTACCTATAGAGGAAATTTTTTATGAACTGTATTACCAAAGAGTCAAAATGAAAAGATAGCGGATATTCAACGCAATGCTCAGCAAGGAACGAAGTACACAAATTGCCAGTCTATTCTGCTTTTCAACAACATGACTTGCTTAGATACAATGATTTCACTTGCATCAATGGCTTTTCTTAAAATCTTACGACTACAACCCAGATTACTAGGACTCGGGTGTGAGTGTCAGATATAGGCATGTGTTTGACGCTGGTATGTTCAATTTTTTCGAAGTTTTTCCGCGTATTTGAAGCGTCCTTTGAGCTTCATAATGTCAGACAAGGGTGTCAAACAGGAGTACTCAAGAAAAATGAAGAGTCAGAGCAACATAGACTGCAACTTATTCAAATATTATCCATCAGCCTCAAAGACAAGCATATTTGTTTCACTAAATAAAGGTAACCATTGGATTTTAGGCAGGTTTCGGGTAAGGAGGAGTTGATAAGGCACTTTCTGCGCTACTAATAAAAGCATAAGAAGTGATCACCCCTTCTAAACAAATGGAAGAGAACAATAGAAATTCAAGGCACTTGATTCATCTAATAAACATATTTCAACTATCTTATTCTTATTGTAACAGATTAATCCCTCAAAGTCGTTAATGATACCAAAGGAAACGAGAAATATCACCATTAAAGTACATATTTCTAAGTCCAAAGATAATCTAAACAAGTTAAGCAAAATAATTACAGCAAACAGTGAAGCAACATTATAATTAGTTAATCACTCACCGTTGAAGTGATGTACTCTTCAAAAGATTCCCGATACTTATCATACAACTGTTGAGAATAGTCGTGAGGAGGCTTTTGGGTACACATATTGTAAATGGTTCTGTAAAAAGAAAGGTTAAGGGCCACAACAAAAACACTCACAACAAACCTATGTCGCTGGGCTCTTCATTTTTATTGAAGCACCCGTATCCAACACTCATATCCATCATATTTTCGAACATGGGTTTTGATATATGATGCTTCAAGAATCCTCCAAATACATTTAAAAACTTTTTAAAAAGTTTAAAAAATTAAACATATCTGTGTCAGACATATATCCGATACACCCAAGTCTGAGTTACATAGTCTAACGCATTATGATCCTCCAACGGCCCTCCAAATAAATAGATATCTTGAAAAAAATAATACATACCCACGTTGGACACATACCGTGTCACACTCTCACATCCGAGTCCGAGTAATATTGCAACAAACTCAAATTGTAAGTGTTTGCAATTATTCGCATAAAAAAAAAAAACTAAACTAAACTAAACTAAACAACAAAATGAGTCGAAATGGATACGTATATAGCATCATATAATCCTCCGAACTAAATTGTGGTTCCGGCAAGCCTTCGAGAATGTTCTTCAGCTTTGTAATTCCTTTTTGCATAAACTCCCATCCCTGTTCAAGATCGATCGTCTTTCTCTCATTCATCGTCGTTGAGCCAGGTCGTCTCCCTAATTATCAGAACCCTAACCGCTAGAATCTGCAAAATAAAAAGGTTCAAATCAGAATAATTAGCTCACATTTTAGCTCAAAATCACCAACATTATATAATCCTTAGCTCAATTAACAAAAATTCACCCAAAAAAAACCTTATAAAAACATAACTGTAAGCAACAATGCTATAACTTGAAACAACTGCAACATTTTCTCAGTCATCAAACAAGAAATTTAACATTTTTCTGGAAAGACAAAACCCTTTTAAAATCAAAGTCAATCGATTCAATCTAACCTAAAACAAAACGAGAAACTTATAAAATTTGAACAAAACAAGACCCAAAAGAAAAAAAAAAACCCCATTCCATGACAAATCGAGAGATGATCAAAAGAGAAAGAGATCGATAAATACCCTAATAAAGCACAAAATTTTTTCAAAACAAACAATGAAAATTGCTAATTAATTAAAAGACCTGAAAATCGTTGAAAGATCAAAACAATTCCTAAAGAAGACGATTGAAAGCTGAATTCCAACAAAGCATTGAAGAACCTTTCGGGTTCCCAATTTTTATTTTTTTTTGGTATTATTTATTTTGTTTTATTATTTATTTTCTTTTAAATTTATTTTTGTTTTTCATTCGACTTTTTTACTTGGGGATATTATAGTATTAAGAATGTCCGTAGTTTATTTATTTTGTAAGGAAGCCCTTGGACTATTTCATATTAATGTTAAAGGCTCCTAAATTTTGATTCCTTGAAAATTCAGGAATTGATTTATGATTACATAGACCTGTGAATCAAAAATCTTTGACAAAGAGGTCAAAACTGACCCCAAAAGTAGGGATAATAACGAATTTAATATTTATATTTTGTGTAATATTTAAATTTAAGTTTGCAAAAGTATTTAAAATTTAAATTTATTTATTATTCGTATTAAATATATACATTATTATTTAAATTTAAATTTAAATTAAATAATATTATTTATTAGATATATGAATCCACTAAAAAAAAAAATTCAATAAGTAGCTAAATATGGAAGCTAAGGTTCAATTCTTTCCATAAGCATAAATGCTTGCATTTCACAATGTGGATTTTGCATTTAGATAGTGGATTCTTATATCTAAACTCGTTACTTATAAAAGTAATACAGATTCGAATAATAAATATTTCTGAGTTTATATCCGTATCATGGTAAATAGTAATTATACTATCTAAATTCATATCCATTTTATCTTCATAAAAAGTAGATATCAAAATCTACACTATCCATTATTAGTTTTACCTAAAATAATATAGAAAAATGAAATTTGGATAATTAAAAAGTTTGATAGAAACAGATTTAAGGTATATTAATGATTAAACAATCAAATTTTCAAAACTTACAATTACGTCCTAAAAGTCAGAATCATAAAAAATTGTTTGCTTCCATAAATAAATCAAACTTATATATATATATATATATATATATTTGTATCGTTCCCAGTCTGTCAGATATATTAAAACCAGATATTAATCAAATCAATATAAAATTACAGTGCAATTGATAAAAAATTAATTTTTATATATTTTTTTAAATTTTATTTGTAATCAATAAAATTTAAATTTTTAACCTTAGGTAGTTAGGTGCATATTTTTGTTAATTATTAATTATAACTAATATTTATTTAATATTTAAATATAAAAAGAACATTAATCAAACCAATACAATTTTGAAAACTAAATATATATACTTTAGGAAAATAAAATTCTTTTATGTGTAACTTATATTTGTGCAAGGTTTGACACGTGAGACATGAGAATGAGCATATGAATTAATAAATTCATATATTTATATTATATTTATGTATTTTATTATGTTATTATTATATTTAAGGTATCATATATTTATATAAATTTTAATCGTGTATTCACGTTGTATTCGTTTATTTTATTACGTCATAATCAAATTTAAGATATTTTATATATCTATAAATTTTGATACGTTAATAATATTATTAAAAAATTTTAAAAATTTAAAAATTTATTTCATATTTATATTATTTTATATTATATCATATTTTATATCATATTTTAATTTTTTTAATATTATATAATTATATCATATTTAACATTATTCTGTCTAAGAGCACCTACTAAGAGTCTAAAGCTCATAAGGGAAACAATGAGCGACAAAAAGTGCGAGAATAGTGTGAAAAGGGCAAATGATTGGACCTAAAGTGGACCTTTTATGGCAACTTGACCTGCTCCATGGTTTCAAATTTGCAATTTTCAACCTTCGAAAATTTGGCAAGAATAGGAGTTGAGTGTCTGGGGAATCGAGTAGAATTATAGTTTTAAAAATTTTTAAATATTTTATTTAAATTTAAATTTCGTTCAAATTGATTTATTTATATTATTTATATTTATTATTTATAATTAATAAAAATTTTAAAAAAAATATTTTATATTAATATTTTTATATATTATAATTAATTTTAAATAAAAATAATTTTTAATTATTAAAAATTAATTCGAATTAAAATAATTTAAATTGATAAAAATATATTCAAAATTCGATCGAAAGACTGCTCTAAATATGAGTTCTTTCTTCGATTATCAATGAAGAAACCGTTCACCACTCGTGTTTTGTTCGCGTATATAATGTATATCTTCAAATATCTTTCATGTAAATGAAGCATGTAGCAATTATTAAATCAAATGCTCTGCTTTTGGGTTCGTCAAGATTTTGATACTGAGAGTACGGATTTGAAAATTTTCCAGTAAGGAAATGTTGAGTCAAACATTCAAACTTTGAATTTTTTTTTTTTTTTGTAATTTTGATAGTGGAATGGAAGAATTGAAACATTTCGATCGAAGAAAATGTGAAAACATGTAATCACTACTGAGTAAAATGTTCGGGTTTTAGAAGATTTATCTACGAAGATACTTATAGAAATTTGCTTAATATATACATGGCTAATACCTTTTCGTAGGACGGAGGATGTCTTACGTTTGGTATAAATGAGATATTTATGTTTGAAATTATTCGAGTTTGGCTTTAAAAAAAACTTAAGTTTAATTCGGTCATTATTAATCTCAAGTAGCTCAAGTTATTACGCAAGCAGAATTCTAGTATTCTAATACTTAACTCAAGTAGTTCACAAGTATAATTAAGTTTTTTTTTTTTAATTTTAACCAGTATAAAAAAATCTCAATTCAAATTTAAATAGAAAGTGAAGCTTGAGCTTAAGCACAAATAATCAAAGCTTGAAGTCAAGCAGTATAAGAATCAAACTTATTTTTTATTAGGTAAAGAAGCCTAATCAAATTAGCTTAAGTAATTTAATTTTATCTTAAATCGAATTTAAACTTTAAAAATTAAATTCAATCAAAATTGAACTAAATTTCAAGTTTTAAATTTTGAGTCGGGGTTTAATAGCCACTTAAAATAGCATGTAATGCTTATAAATATTTGTTGGGATATGATTTTATGCAATGATACATTTCATCTAGTAAGCAAAAGTACGATACATTCTTCTACTACTATAACATTCTATATTATTAGATTTAGGTCTAAATGTTGAATATAAATATGTATCTAATACAAGTATGTCTAATTTTTATAAAGTTTTTTTTTAAATATTTGAAGGATTCTTATAATGATTATATTCTCATATCCATATTCAGATATACATCGAACACAAATACTTTAAAACAAATAAATAGCCGAAACAATAAAAATAATATCGATAAATCATTAAATACCTTTGAGAATCAACTTTTTTTCCTGCTCATAAAGTTTGGTTTGTTGTTACTATTATAATATTGTATGTTACTCGGACTCA
>JBBYHO010000021.1:5410457-5423421 GCA_038382025.1 Adansonia gregorii
CATTTTAATTATATAATTTAATTAATATCTATAATCCATATTTATAACAATATATAAGGTCTGTCCCAAGCAAGGAGGAGGGTAAAAGGTCTTTTCAATAGGCTTAATTAGTGTATTTTAGTCTTTTTCTATTAAATTAAGTAACTTTTTATTATTGTACATTTGATTTAGAGTAAATAAAAAATTATTAACGATGTTAAATGAAATCTATTTAAATGATGATATAATTTTATAAAATATAATATATAAAATATTATATCAACTTGATTTTTAGTTAAAATCTAAAAAATTATTTAAAAATTTAAATTTACACGTCATATTTTATAAAACTACATTATTATTAAAACAGATTTTGCTTGATAATATTAATAATTTTCTTTGTTTACTCTAATTTTAATATTATACTGATAAAAATACTCAGTTCAATATTAGAAGGAATGAAATGTGTACTTTTACCCGGTAAGAAGCCATAATTTCAATTTTAACTTCATTTGGTTAGAGGTAATTAGACCAAGTATTTACTAGGTTAGTTAGGGTAATTGGAATATTTAAAATTTTTTTATGAGAAAAGAAAAAAAAAGTGAAAGAGGGAATAAAAGATAGAGAAAAGAAGAAGATATTAAATTTTTACATATTAATAATTTATTTTATATAAATTTTAATATATTTAAAATATTAAATATGATACAATCTTTTTATATTTTAATAATTGTTTTATGTAAATTTTGATATATTTGTGTATTTGTATTGTGTTTATATTATTTTTATATTATGGTAATATTATTTTTTATATGTTTAAGAAATTATAAATTTATATAAATTTTTACATTTTAAAAATTTTTATTATGTAAATTTTGATATACTCATGTACTTATATAATGTTTATATATTTAATTATTTTTTATATTATATTTATTATCATGTCAAATCATCCCTTTTTTCATAGATTATCATAGTGATGCAACTTAGAGAAAATTTTGCATAGTAATTTTATATTTTAATTCATCTCGTATTTTATATAATTTATTATAGTGATTCAATTTAAAAAAAATTTGTATGTTCATACTGTGCTTGCGTTATTTTTTTATGTGTTTAAAATATTATAAATTTATATAAATTTTTAAGGGTTAAAAATTTATTTTATGTGAATTTTGATGGGTTTATATATGTTGATCGTATTTTTATTATTTTTTGTATAGAGTCAAATTTTGATTATTTTTCATATTATTTTCATGTCATGTCGTAATTCATTCCATATTTTTTAAAATTTATCATAATAATTTAATTTTAGTTCTAAATTCACTTACAAATAATTGCAATTGTCATATATCAATATAAAAATCATGTTCAAACTTAATTTCCAAAAGTGTAACTAGGGCCATATTCTAGTTTTATATAAAAATTATCTATAATATATAATACGGCAAAGTCTAATTAATTGATCGTAGATACTGGTTAAAAATTATTTAATCATTATTTTTACATTTGATGCATTATTTTTATCCAATTAAAAAAATCATTTATTATATTTGTTCCTTAAATGTCACCTTAACAACGTCTAGAGAATACTTGTTCAAGGATTGAGAGCCCATTTGGCCAGATACGAATCATGCCTAAGTAAGTATTTTTGTAATTTGGATTGTCTCAAATTATTATTTACACAATAATGATATTTTATATAAATTTGATTATAAATATTATATAAAAATTTTTAAATATTATCTTAAATAGTAATATGAGTTTTTAAGTTGGTCCAGCTAGTCCTGATTTAGGTTTGAGTGAAAAAAAATTTTTTTTGAACCATAGCTCGACCATACCACCTCTAGGCTTTAGTTTAGTGGCAATAATTAAATATTTTCCAAAATAATAATTATATATAAATAAAATATAAATATCGTTAAACTTTTGAACATATCAAAATGAAAATTATTTATTATATTCTAAATTTTCATTTCAAATATTTTATTTATAATATTTAATAGTTTTATATATTTTCCCGATATCTATTTACTTTTTTTAATCTCAAATTATTATTGTTATTATTATTATAGTTGTATTAGAGATAAAATTTTAAAATATATGAGATAAAATAAGACATATTAACCAAAAGCATTAGATTTGTGAAGATAAAACATCACTAATTAATTTAAAATATTTCATCTTGCTTAGCTTCACATTCTTTGATTTAGCATACAATACATATCCTTCACATATTTTATTATATTTTATTTATAATATATTATAATATATTTATTATTTTTATAATAAAGTTAATGATTAGATATATGGATATATATATATATATATATCCATTAAAGTAAAACATAATTCAATTTATATAACAATACAAAATTTAAGAATTTCAATTCAAGTAGTTTATGTTACTTAATAGCAAAAAAAAAAAAATGTTAAATAATTTCTTAAATTTAATATAATAAATAATTCTTACCATATAATTAAATTAAAATTATAAATTTTATTGTAATATACTTAATAAGATTTAATTAAAAATAAGTAATTATATAACTAATAAACATTAATTGATACATTATTATATTTTTTTTCATTATCTATTATTAAAATCATTATTTGACATAAATATAATTTTAATAATATTTATTTTTTATTAATTTTATAAATGTTAAATAATTTAAAAAAATTTATATGAAAATTTTAATATAATATCTAATTTTAATATAATATCTATAATGATCATTATCTATTTTTAATTCACTCATTTTATTATTACTGTTATTTTTGTTTTAAACATATATTTCATTATTAATTTTAATCTTATTACTACAATACTTTTAAAATCAATGAAATTAAAAAACTGCGGTGACTGTGAAATGTGAATGCAAAGTAGCAGTAAGGACATTAATTTAATAATGTATTAATAAATCAAATTTATATATTTAAATAATATTTAAAACTTTATTGCATACTATTATATATATATTAAAAGTTTTAATTAATTAACTAATTATTATAAAAATTATTATATTTAATAAATACTTTTAAAAATTTTCAATAAAAATTAATAAAACAAAATAAAAAAGTTAAAAAGTAATTTAAATAAAAAATAAAAATATTATTAAAAATTGAGCGTGAAGCTTGAATTTTGGTACATAGAATTCAAACAACCTTTACTCAAAATCCAATCAATTATTAAAAAATGTAAAGAGTAATAGATTTTTAGGAGGTAGTTGAACAAAGTCAAACTAAAATAATAAAATATTCACTTAAAAATCAAATTATTCAAACTCATATGATTAAATTTTTTATTATTAAAAAGTGAGCTTATTTTTTATATTTTAATTATTTATATGTGAGCTTAAGTTTAAAGTTAAATCTAAACAAAAAATTTTTATTATTAATTAAAAATAATAAAAAGATTTTTAAAAATAAAAATTAGATTAAAATTATGAGTCGTTTGAAGAAAAAATTAAAATACTTAGAATTCAAATCTTTCAATAGCGTAATTTCGAGCTCGACTTGACAAATTACCAACCAAATTCAATTTCTTATCAGTTTTCCCGCGCAAAATGCCAAGCTTAAACCGCCAAATTTCCCGCTTCGAGAAATGCAAATCGAGAGAGCTTCTCACAACAAGCAACCAATTACGGCCATGGCCACCGCCGAATCGCCCGCTCCCCCGCCGTTAAACGACGTTGATATCGTCTGTTTAGCCCAAGGAAAGCAACCTAACAACAACCACCAAGAATCCAACGTTTCCCTGCCTCCTTCCCTCCTCTCTCCTCTCACTCACAAGTCCCTCCTTTCTTACCTCCACTCACGCGCCGCCTCTACTTCACCGTCCTCCGCCGTTTGCGAATACGTCATCTCTCTCCTCTCCCTCATTGCCCTCTCTCCTGAAACCCCCTCTGTCTATTCTTTGCTCTCCTCTCTTCTCTCATCCTACACCCAAATCTTCCCTGCACTTCCCCACGACTCCAATTCCCTCAAAACAATCAGTTTTTTCAACACCCTTTTGATCCATGTCCCTTTGGAAGACCTCGAGTCGGTTATTGATTCGGTTGCATCAGATTTATCCGGGATTGTTACAGTGGATGATGCCCAACTATTCGATCTTTTTCCCCAATGTTTCGAGTTGATCCAAAACGCGGAGGAAAAGGGTGGGGATTATGTGAATTCCATCGTGGACAAGATTCTTGATTCCAAATGGTCAAAAGGGTTTTTGCTTAAAATGGTTTCCATCGCCAAAGATTTTAGCTTCCTTGATAAAACGAGAGGGAAGGAGTTTTTGGAGAAAGTTTTCATGGGGATTAAAGATGTGGATTTGATGGACTTGCCTTCACTTGTTTATCAGTTGTTAGTTTTGGCTTCTAAAGGGTTCAACAAAAGGGAGATTATTGAAGGGATTGTGTGGTTTTTTGGGTCTGAATCAGGTTCGAAAATGGCTTCCACAGTTAGGCAAGTTGAGGGGACTGTTTTGTTGCATTTAAATTTTGCAGTGAAGCAGGATCCTTCCTTGGGGAAAGAGGTTATCGGGTTAGTCAAATCTGATCCTAGAGCTTTTAATCATTTCACAATGGCTGTTTTATTGTCGGTGTCAAGGGTTCGGAGGTTCAGTGAAAGCTCTATAGGTATCCTGAAAACAGCATTGGTTACAGCTTACCGCGACTATAAATTCACCAAGTAAGGAACCGATCCTTTTAAAGTTTCTTTTTATCTTTGATAATCTTCAAAGTTCGATAGTAGTTAATTAATGTGTATGTGATTTCTTCATTCATCTAGAGACTGTAAGTGGATACCAGATGATATTAAGGAAGAATATTTGAGGAGTGTTAAAGTGGTTGAGAAATCTGTGTTAAGAGCTGTAAGTCTCTTCTTTTGCTCTGTCTGTATGAATTATGTTCTCACCATGGAATCATGTGAGAATCAGCCCAATGATTTTGCCTACCCTTGCATGGGGTGCTTTGTATCACCAGTGATTGAGTGCTTGGTGTCACAAGATTTTGCCACCCAAGGGTGGACCTCCCGAACCAAGGACCTCTCACTTTAAGAGAGTGTTTTAGTCAACAATGGTACCGATTGTTGGCTAAAGGGCTGTCTTAAAGTGAGAGGTCTTTGGTTTAAGTCACAAGAGGTGCACTTTTAGGTGACAAAACTTTGAGGGCTGTGGGCTCAAAGAGAACAATATGTTGGATGTTGTTTGACACCAAGCGTTCTTATGGGATAGGCAAGATCATTTTTCTGGGCTCTCACAAATCTATTTAAATTTGCATTATGTATTCTTTTGCGTGTTTAGGTAAATGAGAGCAATTATGGGAGGGAGCACATGGTGCCTAGCATTTTGCAATTTGGTTTTATCTTGCTAGAGTCAGTTGGGGAGGTAAACGGCAAAGAGCTCTGCAATTCTAATGGTCTTCTAGGGATTGAAGAGCTTGGTATTCAGATGCTGAAAACTCTATTTGAGGTTCATATTATGGCACGAAATGAGGTTTGTCTAACTCAGCAATCATGATTAGACTCAGTAATTTTCTTATAAAGCTATTAACACCCATCATTAAAGATAGAGAAAAAAAGGGGGGGGGGGGAATTCAATAATGAAGCTTCGCCTTGATAGAAATTATTTGGTTGCAAATATCACACTCCATGGGGATAACAATTATCTTGTTTGTTCTTTTCCCTTTTGATGCCCTCTCCCTTTCCATTATGAAGCTTGTGCATCATACAGTTGCCTTCAGAAATCGAGGAATGTTTGACAACTTTGAATAATCTATTAGCCTTTTTCATGAATATATTTGGTTTGAAACAGTTCTCATTTTTAGTAATGATTATTAGGAACTATGATTTCCTTCTCCCATGGAAATTATTAAGTATTAATTCTTCTTCTTCTTTTGTCATGAACATGCTTCAGTAATTGATTTGAAGGGTTTGTCACAGATTATTGAGCAAATCAAGTGTCGCATTCTCTCTTTGAAGCCAGAGCTGAGTAGCCCAATAATAAGGTAAGGCGAACAGATAAAATGTTTTTATTATTTGATTTTTGGTTATTGATAGCACTAGTTTGATGTGCAGGCTGTTCTGTCATCTCATTCAGTGTTATCCTTACCCTATGTTGGAACATATTCCCCGTCTGAAGGAATTGTTGGATTACTTCAGTTTCATGGATGGAAAAGTAGCCTCTTATGTTGTTAGTGCTCTTTTGCCTCTCATCAGATTCAGTCATGATCTTCGGGTAATTATCTCAAATCCAATTTAATGGCATAGGCAGTTGGCTTTGAACTTCAAAAGTTAATTAAAAATGCAAATTAGCCTCTGGTGTGTTAGGTACGTAGCTGATTTTTTTTTGGCTTTTGGTACTAGGGAGAGTCACTAGAAGTGGATAAAAGAAACAAAATGTTTTTAGAATAGAGAAATCTGACTTACATCATGTAAATCTATTAGCATTTATGTTTCGGTTTCTGATCAGGGATCCTGAAGATTGATTTTGGACCTCTACTTGAGAGACTTGCCTCATTTGTGGAATGCTTCAAATTTTTAATTTTTTGTTTCAACATTTCAGAATTACACTATTTTGGTTGTGCGCAAGGCTGTGTTTAGAAGAGAAGATACAGTTCGTCTTGCAGCAACGAATTCCATTATTGATCTTATACTTGCAGAGAAGCAGCCTAAGGGGGATGGCTTGTTTTCTTTCCAAGACTCATCAAGCCAAGCCAGCTGCAGTCAGCAAGCGGACGTACCTTGCAGCATGGGGGGAGATCTCTTTAAGGAATTGAGTGCTTTGCTGCAGAGATGTCTTTATCAGCAGGTATCTCCTTGTTTTTTTTTTTTCCCTTCTTGTGAACTGTGTTTCTAAGCGGTGTGAAATTGCTGCATTTAGGCAAGGGTAAAGGAAGTCATGTATCGAGGGCTGGTGAAGCTTGTTCTGGCTGATCCATCGGTTGGAGGGCTTGTCTTCGATTTTCTCTTACCTCATTTTCTCCAGTTTTTCAAAGAGGTAGTTGTTGAAGCTTCAAAATAGCATTATGTAAAAGCTTGTAGTATTCGTGAATTTAAGCACCAAGCTTTCATTTTCTAAGAGAACTTATAGTGTTACTCATTTACATCTTGCATATTAGAGTATTGGTGTGTGTACTATGTAGTTATGTAAGTTATTAAATCCTATAGTTGATATTTTGACGTGAAGTACAATCTCTGCAGGGTCCGGATGTCCAACTTGGAGTCAGCTCTTGCATTAAGTTAGAAAGTGGCAAGGTACTCATTCAGGAGCCCCTGGATTGCCTTCTTTCTTGTGTCTCTTGGATTTTACTTCTTCAGACGCATGGCAAAACCGACCAACTCGTGGATTCCATTGGGGCATGTTTTGGTTTCTCCCTTTCGCAAGAGAATGAGGTATTGTCCTCAGCATATGAATGTATATAAATGTACATATAGAAAAATCCAAAACATGGTGAAATTTTTATCCAAAAATCACATTGGGTATACATGAAGTCTCACTTACATCATAATCTGAAACTACTGCAGGATGGTAGGATCTTGTCTAGTGAGGTGTTTTCTGGTGCTTTATTGAAGATTAGGAAGTTTCTAAGAAATGCAAATTTGGAAGGTTTGAAGGTTTCCTTCATTTTATTTTCTTTGATTCTTTCTATTTGAATATGAAGAAAACAAAAGATCTGCATAAAGAAAAGAAAAGAAGACTTGATTTTTTATTTTTCTTGAAGTACTCGTGTCTGATGCATATTTGGACATGGGTATGGAGATAGGATCCTCCGAGGACTTTTCATATGCATCGAAAAACTTGAAAAAGATTGAACATACCCATGTCGGATATATACCTATATCCAACTTTCACAACCGAGTCCAAGTAACATAGTCCAGGATATAATGCGCTTTAATCTCTACTGGATTTATTGAACTTCGTTCCTGCCTGTTACTAGTTTCTCTTGCCTTCATATTGAAACAGGAATTCTTGGTGAAACTGATGATGCAAGCTCTGCAGCTGTTCATGAGGAGAAAAGGAAATGTCGTGCCTTGATTTTGTCCGGAGTTGTTGAGGTGGTATTGAATACCATTGCTATGGATTTGGAGAAAGCAATGGATGAAAAGAAGGTTGAACTTGAAAAGGAGCTTATACAGTTTGTTGACCGTCATGATTCATTGGCAAAGGAGGCGAGTACCTCAAGAGCAAGCAATGGCAGCAAGAGACTGAATTTACGAGCCACTACTTATGAAACACCAGATAAAATCGATTCAGGCAACACTAAATTGATTCAAGAGCATGTTCCTTTTATGGCAACTTCAAGCATCTATCAATTATTGCTAATGGCGCTGAAGCAATACAATAGTGAAAGCTCTGATATCGAAGCAACTTCACAGAATCGTACACAATCATCCTCAAGCAAGGCATTGAAAAATTGTTTTAAGATCGTTTCTTTCGCTTTGAATGCTACCCTTCATCAAATAAAATCTTCAGCCACTGTGGGAAATGAAGATCCAATGAAGAGGTTGATCTATGGGGAAATCAATGTGCTGGGGCCTCCATTGTTGAGATTGACTCTTTTGCTCAAAATGGGGTCAAATGTTGCAAACAGTCAGAAGAAAAAAGAAAACAAAGCAAAGAAAGATCGCGAGGAAAGAAAGGAACATCTCCATCTAGCATTAGTTTGCTTGAAGGAAATGATAACAGTCAGTTTGAGCCGTTCTTCTTTGACTGGTTTGCTCGAAAATCTGTTGTCAGTTTCCCAACTTGAGTTTGCAGATTTGCAACAAGAATGTGATCTGGCCTCTAGAATTGATGATCAAGATATAAGGAACAAAGAGTTATTCATTCTGAAATATTTGAAGCCCATGCTTACTGAGCTTATGAAACTATCGGCTTTTTGGACCGTTGAGGTATGTATATGATTATTTCCTCTGGTTAAACTAGTGTTACTTTTAGGCGTCAGCATTTGGTTGGTTTGGCAATTCTGACAATAGATTAAACCAAATTATTTTATGAAACCAACCGACCAAAAATGATTTTTAAAACTGAACTAACCGAATTGAACGATTCGGTTGGTTTCCTTGGTTTATGGGTTTAAATAAAAATAACTATTTATTTATTTTAACTTAAATGTCAGTTTTTGGTTGGTTTGTTTTAGAAATTTAAAACTGCAAAACTTATCGATTAAACACATTACCTAGCCAACCCATCACAACCGAAATCAAACAAACTGAACCGAGTGAACCAAATAGTGTTGGTTTTGGTCAATTTGTTCAGTTAACCGATTTTTTGCACACTCTAGTTACTTTTAGAAACAAAGGCAATCAAAGTGTAATGTCCTTGTTTTTCAGATTCTTTGTGATATCATGTTGATGATTGGGCACAAGTTGCCCTGCAAGTGGAGGAATTCCCATGGAGCTTGGGCTATTCATATTTGCAAAACCAGCAACACCACAAACTCCAGCATTGCCAAAACCATGGTTAGACTAGCCATAAATTTGAGCTCACCACCAACAGATTTGCTTGTGGCTCAAGAAATGTTAAAGGAGCTGTTGAAGTTTATGGGATCAAACAATGGCGACTCATTTGGAGCATCCAAATACCTTCTTATAAACCAGTCAACAGCCACTGCTGTTGCTTCTTGTTTACTTCAAATAACTGAGACTGTCATTTTGGACATGGATTGGGCAACTAAAAAGTTAAAGACAGCTTCACAAGTTGCTCAAAAAAGCACTCATCTTAACCAGAATGGAGATCATACTTCTGGGTTTGAATTTGAGGAAAAAGTTTACTCGAGGTTCAAGGCCGTTGTTGAAGTATTATGTTCCTTTGTTTTGATAAGCCTTAAGGGTAAGTTTGCACTTTGCATGCATGATACTCTGGTTTTTTATTTTTTTTGAAATATTCGTGTTTAACATTTATATTTAACACATATTCGGACATGGATATGAGAATACCATCCTCTAGATATAGGGAAAATTTAGAAAAATTGAGCATTTAGTTATTAAAATATTATCTTCTTTTGTTTTGATGAGCCTCAAGTGTAAGTGTGCACTTACTTTGATTCTTCATTTTTCTTAAAGTATTTGTACCCGTATTTGTGTGGACATGGATATGAGGATAGATCCTCCAAATATATGAAAAAAATTAGAAAAAATTGAGCATAATGTGAAGTATTATCTTCCTTCATTTTGATAAGCCTTGAGGGTAAGTGTGCACTTTGCATTTATGTTATTTGGACATTATTTTTCTTGGAGTATTTGTATTTGACATTTGTGGTTTAACATATATTCGAACTTAGGTGTGAAAATACGTTCCTCTAAGTATATAAAGAAAACTTAAAAAAAAAATTTAGCATACAATTTTTGAAGTGTTATCTTCCTTTGTTTTGATGAGCCTCAAGGGTAAGCGTGCACTTTGCATCCATGTCACTTTGCCTTCTAATTTTTCTTGAAGTATTTATATTTTATGTTGCTTGGTTTTGTGCATGAGTGTTCGATACAAGTATGGTCAAAATTTTCTAAGTTTTACTATGTATTGGAGGATCTTTGAAAAATTATATCCTTTTACTCATGTCTATATTTGTGTTGGACACGGATACTTGAAGAAAAATAAAGAGTCAAAGTAATGTAGCTCGTGTTTGACACTCATGTCTGGCACATATCCAGACATGAGTATAAAGATACGATTCTTTAAAAATATTAACAAACGTTAAAAAAAAAAAAAAAAACATATCCGTATCGGATATGAATTTGTATCCGACACTCACCTCAGTCCAAGTAACATAGCTTTGGATTAGCATATGAATCTCAACTTTTTCTCTTAATTCTAACTGAATTTATGACTTCATACAATACAGATGCACAAGCAGAGCATTTTCTTAGATTAACTGCAAGGTTTTACAAGCATCTAGCTCAAATGTCAAAGCTCAGGATTGCTCCTAAAGGTCACAAGCAGTTTTTACCAAGCCTTCAATTCCAGAAGCTCGTTGAACTAACTTGCAAGCAGCTAACCGTTCCACTTTATAACTTTGTGGCGGATATGCAACAGGTATTTACCTAAATCTTATTGCCGCCATTTTTGCAGTCCTTCATGCTTATGCTATGTTGCTCCGACATTTTATTTTTTTTTTAAAGTATTCATATTTGATATTTTTGTTCTACATATTTTTGGATATGAGTAAAAGGATATGACGTTAAATGTGTGAAAAATTTAGACAAAAATAGACATACCATTCTCATACACATACCTATGTTTGATACTCGTACTTGAGTCTAAGTAATATAGTGTTTTTGTTACTTTGACTCTTCAGTTTTCTTGGAAGTACTTGCATCTGACACATTTTCGGATATGAGCATAGGGATATGACATTCCAAGGACCCTCCAAATACATGCAAAAAAAAATTGAATATACTCGTGTTGGACACATATTTATATTTACCACTCACGCTCAAGTTTTAGTAATATAGTGCATATGTTAGTTCGACTCTTTAGTTTTCTTGAAGTAACGGTGTCCGACACCATGTGCAACACATATTTGAACAAGGGAACGAGATTATCATCCTTCAAATATATTAAAAAAATAAAAATTGAGTAGATCTGTGTTGGATGTGTATCAATATAGACACTTTCCAAAGTTCGAGGACCATGTTACTCGGATTCGGATGCGAGTATCGGATATAGATATGTTAAACTTTTTAAAGTTTTTTATTTCAAGTATTTGAAAGGTTCATGAAAGATTACATCTTCATATCTATGTTCAAAAATGAAAAATTAGAGTAACATAGTTTTTATATATTTGAGATGTTTTCTTGACCAGAGTTTTACATTTGGATTTTTCAACTGAGTTTGCAGGCTCAGCAAGAAACTGCAAACAGCAAGGGAAGCAGCATGATTAACAAGATCAAAAGGGAGAATAAATGCATCCCAGATCTCATATTCCAGATCGAAGATTACGAAAAATATCTCATTCGACTTAGCAAGGCGACCAAGATGAACTTATTGAAACATGCTAAGCGTAGCACTTCACGAGACTTCAAGATCTTGGACCCGACAACCACAACAACAACAGCAGTTGGGATCAGACAAGAAGATCCTGTTCCTCGCGATGGCAATGGTGAAAATGGGAATGGAACATCCAGTAGTGATTCTGAAGACAACAATGGCGGAAATGTTTTGGACAAAATGTTGTCACCTCAATCTGGCTGTGTTTTAGCTGAAGAGATGTCTGATTCTGATGATGATGGAGATTCTGTTCCAACTGCTAAGCGGGTTAAAAGGGGTAGAATTGTTCACGATTCTGATGATGAACAGGAATAGATGTTAAACAGTTAGCTGGAAATGGCATGTTTGGATCCTGGAAACTGGTAGTTTTAGCCTTATTTGTTTGGCTTTTCAACTCGAGAAACATCAACCCGTGTTTAGTGACATTAATTAAAGTGTTATATAAAAGGAAAAGAGAAATTAATGTGGTACTTTTATTTTTATATTAAATGCAAAAGATTTTCCCTAAATCAGATAAGTAAATAATCTTTCATTGATGCTAATAACTGAACTTTTTAACTAATTTTATAAAATTTTTAAATATTTATGATCAATACTTTTGAATATAAATATAAAAATATAATTTTTTAAATAATTTTTATATATAAAAAATTAAAAATATTTATTATATATATATATGTATTTGATATTCATATTTAAATTCTAAAAATGTATACTCATTATATCAGATTTTGCTCATTTTTTATCTTTGGGTTACTTTTTGGGTAGACATTTTCTTTTGTAAAGAGAGTTGTTAAATTCGATAATATTAAGTATGATTATATAAATAAAATATGTATAAAACAATAAAAATATGATAATATATAAATATATTTTTAAAATCTGTATAATACGAATTATTAACGTCTTAAAATTGATATAAATATAAAATATTTTAAATATGATTATGACTTTGAAATAATTGAAAACTAAAATGACTCGAATAATTAACTTAAAATGATCAAATTT
>JBBYHO010000021.1:5428449-5444914 GCA_038382025.1 Adansonia gregorii
ATTTGAGTGGGTCACGCTGGATTTCGATAATTTAAAAAATAATGTTAAATAAAGTAAAATATGATATAAAAATAATATTTATATAATATGAATATATAAATATTATTAAAATATATGTAATATAAATTATTATATCAAAACTTATATAATTATATAATATTTAAAATATAATTATAGCACGTGAAATACATGAATGTGATATAAGCACCTCTGTTCTTAAAGTCGTGCAAAGAAATAATTAGATTCAAACAAAATTTAAAATATAATATTATTTAAAGCAACAAAATATTTTAATTTTTGTATAGTTTAACCATGCGAAGAAATGATTCTATTTGGAAAGGGATTATTAAGCCAAGAACATTGTAAGTCTCCACTCAACGATGGTTGAGTTGAAAAAGGTTCATCTGAACCCTTTCACAGTAGTAATGTGTCAATTAAATTATCATTGTCGCAATAATAAATTATTTTGGGGATAATCCATTTTACAATAATAATTGCCTTTTATAAAAGTTTCAAGTTCTAAATTTGTTTGATATGAAAGTAAGACAAATAAAAGGAGAAGATAATTATTCATGAGTCAAAATAAATTGAATTGTATTTTAATTTTTTTTTACATTTATATTCGGATTGTTTCAAGTCCATACTGATTTAAAAGTTTAAATTATTATTCAAAATAATATTAAAAATATTTTATATTAATATTATATTTAAATTTTAAAAAATTATTTTTTATTACTTAAATAGTAAATTAAATTAAATTAAATTAAATTATTTAAATTTAATTTAATATAAATCGATAAGGTCCAATGGGCTGCCCGACATGAGCGTGTCTAAGAATAACTTTCCTTCATGAAAATTTTCTCAAATTACTTTGAGAATTTGAAATAAAGTAACCAAAAGTTTTTAGTTTGAAGATAGTAGTAAATGAAAGCTTTTTTGGTTCTCCAAAAATATTAGCTAAGCTAGATTTGGATATAAGTAGCAAAGAATCTAATCTTTCAAAAAAAAAATTTTTTTTTATTTTTTTAATAAAAAGAATATTTAACCTAAAAATAAAAAATAAATATTAACATTTGAATTTCAAATTTATTAGTTAGTTTAAACTCAAATTTTAATTCAAATCTGAAATTATTTTCTTTAATTTTTTAGAAAAAAAGTTTCAATCTAAAAATAAAAAATATATATATAAATATTAAAATTAAAACTTTAAATTTATTTTATTTAAATTCGATTTCAAATCAAATCTAAAAGTTTTTTTATTTAATTTTTATTTTTTAAAGCCTAAAAAAGTATAAAAGAAATGGATAAAATGGTAAAACTGCAAAAGACAAAAGTTTCATTTTTCTTCCCACCAACTCATCCAACTTTCAAATAAACTTTCTTTTTCTTTGAATTTTACTCTCTCTCTCTCTCCTTCTCTCCTTAAACTCTTCTCTTTTTTTTTTTTTAACTTCTCCACCTTGCATGTCTATAATTTCCTCTCATATTTTTGCTTTCAAAAACCATAGCTTCAATCTTCATTTCCAAGCCAATTTCACCCCATTTTTTTTTGTCATTTAATCCTTTGGAAAAAACCCCATTTTCTTTGCTTGAAAAACTATTGTGAGAATTGGGATGGATTCAACAAATGTGCTCCATGTTTAAGGAGCATAAACTCCTTGCTTTTTTCTTTTTTCCTGGATTGCGCCACCTTCCATTTCCATCATTTCCTCTCATATTTTCCCATTCAAAAACAATAGTTTCAATCTTCATTTCCAAGCCAATTTCACCCCATTTTTTGGCCATTCAATCCTTTTAAAAAAAACCCCATTCTTTGCCGTTCAATCCTTTGGGAAAACCCCAGCTTTTTTATCAAAAGCAATGGGGAGAAATAGGCTGGAATCAACAATTTCTGATGCTGAAAAGTAACAGTTGGTCCTGGAAATTTGCTCCACTCTTATTGCCTGTTCTCATAAACACCATTTCTAGCTTCAATCGTGATTTTCAATCCCATTTTTTGCCATTCAATCCTTTGGGGAAAAAAAAACCCCCATTTTTTTGGATTAAAAAAACAATGGGGAGAATTGGATTAGATTCAACGATTTCTGACCCTGAAAAGTCACGGCTGGTCCTGGAAATTTGTTCCACGGCAACCGCTCTCATTGCATGTTCTCATAAACATCATTTCAACAACCCTGCTAACTCTCATTTCATCGACTGGTATCGTCTTCTAGGAGTACGTTTTTTTTTTCCATTTTTTTTTCACTTTTTCGAGGCTTTTAATCTTTATCAGAATATTCAATTTATCCGGGTTGTTGTCGAGGATTAAAATGACAGTACAACGTTATGATTGTTATTTTTCGACTCTTTTCATTATTCTATAATTATGACGTTATTCATGATAGACGAAAAATGTATATATAATCATAATTTAAATTCCGGTAATTGCATTTGACTCAAGTTCTTCTCTCTTGCAGGTAGATGAAGATGCAGGATTAGAGCTTATCAAAAGGCGTTATTATAAACTTGGTAAGCTATCCTATGTTGTTTGGACACGAACGTAAATATAAAATACGAATATATTTAATTTTTTTTTAAATTTAAATATATTTAAAAGACCCTTAAAGAATTATATTTCATATCTATATTCATATATGCATCGATACAAGTACTTTTAAAAAATTAAAGTCGAAACTATAAAGGTATTATCCAATTCCAAAAACTGAAAAAGGTTTTTTTTTTTTAAAGGGTTGTTTTTGTTTTCGACCTGCAGCTTTGCAACTTCATCCTGATAAGAATAAACATCCAAAAGCTGAGGTTGCCTTCAAGCTTGTTTCAGAGGTTAGATTCCTTTTGTTGTTTTATTATTCTTTTGGTCCCATTGGAAGTTTGAGGTTAGACCATATCAAAGGTAAGCAACCCGTCCAATCCATTATATCGAATTTAGGTACGAATTTTTTTATTTCGATCCGCTGGAACCATTATTCACTTAATACAAAAGTAAACTTTTATTTAAATTTAATTATATTATATATAAATATTAATATAAAAATAATATTTTAATATTTTTAAACAGTAAAATAAAGTTACAGGGCCAGATTTGAGTAAAGCATTTGGGAAAGAGAAATCGAAGTCTAGTTATGGACGCCTCTAGTTAGGAGGGATTTGATTGCTAGGTTGATTCCAACATAATTGCTTGGTAGATTAGGGTTAAATTAAGAAATATTTAGTTTCTTTTTTACTCAAAATTTGGTATTCTGCTGTTGACATCTATAATTTCATCTTTTTTTTAAGTACCTATATCGGATGCTCTCATTTCACACGTACTCGGACGGATATAAAGTACGATTCTAATACTTATCCCAAAAAACAAGTAACAAATTGAAATGGTCATGTTATTGAAATTTATAATTGCTCCTTTTTTTAACGGTACCCGTATCGGATACTCATATTACACACATATTTGAACAAATATGAAATGTGATCTAACACTCGTCCCGAGATCAAGTAACATAGACCGAAGTGGTGATGGTATTCAATAAAGCAATCAATTGTGTGAAGAAGGAACGAAACAGACCCGAGGCTGCCCCCGCTAGACAGAATCATAAAGAAAGAAACGTACCGTATTAAATTTTAGTAACAGAATTTGGTTGAACTACCTCTCAATTTTAACCAAACAATGTTAGGTATCGTCAACGATTTATTCTTTTCAACAAAGTTACTCGGACTTACTGCAAGTATTAAACACGAATATTTATTCAACATGAAGATATTTAATGTTTTAAAAAATTTTCTCTATATTTGAAAGGTAATATTCCCGTATTCATATTCAAATATAGTTAGGTACGAGTATCGAATAAAAATATTTTTTAAAAAATGGATATGTTTTTAATTTTTTATATGTATCTAGAGATTTATATTTTCGTACCCAGATCCAAATATATTTAAAGATAGGTTATGGACGCATGCTTTTAAAGAAATGAAGAATCAAAACGATTCATTGTTTCAATGCTTTGTAAGATTTTAGGACAAGAAGAAAAAAAAACAATATGTTTTTTCATGAGTAGTTGATTTTTTTTTTTTTTTTACAAAGTCATAATTTGGAAATAGTGAAAGGGCTACATATGCTGAAATTTTTAAACCCCGACTTATTGGATGCCATTTCTAAGCGTTAGAATGTGATTGCATGAACCTATTGAGCTAAGTCTCAAGTTCATAATCAAACTGTTTTTTTCCCTAATTTAAAAATAATGGGAAGGGTTACAGATTTTTTAATCCAAACCCTAACCTGTTTGCCATTTCCAAGTTTTAAGGAGTGACTTAATGAACTAATTAAGTTTTGTTTCGGATTCATAATCGAATAGTGCCATTTCCAAGTTTTTTGTACAAAGGTTGTAATACATATGGAAACAGGGAAAAAGCTATAGATGCTAGAATTCGAACCTTAACCTATTGGATATCACTTCTAAAGAGTAACTATATAAGGTAATTAAACTAAATTCTAGATTCATAATCGAACAGTTTCTTTTACTTGCAGGCATATGCATGTCTTTCAGACAGTACAAGGAGAAAAGCATTTAACATGGAAAGGTGGAAATACTTTTGCATTCAGTGCAATGAAATCCCATTTTCGACAGCAAATCATCTTCCCAATTCACAACAACATTCATCAAAACTCAAATCCCAAGATCCCAAAAACAATTCAAGATCTGGAAGTAGTAGAGTTACGCAAAGATTAAAAAACATGAGAGAGAGATTTAAAGAGGAAATTAGGGTTATTGAAAACTGTTTGAGGGTTAATAATAGCTTGTCAAGAAAGGAAACTCCAGTTTTTAACCCATCAAACAGTGTTTATCAGAGTAAGATTAAAGCTAAGAATCTGAGAGAAACCCCAATTTTTGAGCCCTCAGATTATGGACTTCATGGCTACCCACATTTGAGAGATCAAATTTACAAGAAACCTGACAAGTTTTGGGAGTTGGAAAGGGGAAGTTTGGAGGAAAAAGGGAAGTATCATTCACCAACATTTCAGAATGAATCAGCAAAAAGAATAGGAATAATGCTTAGGAGTAAATCTGTTTGTATTCATTCATGATTCAATCATACTTTAGCATCAATTTAGACAGCTTGCATCTTGAAGGTTTTTTTTTTTTAAAAAAAAAGTCTTTTCAGTTTGAAGGAATTCGATTTGAGCATATTAGATTTCTTCTTCAGTTTATTTTACTTTTTTTTTTTTGTACAAAGGTCGAAGTTTGAGGTTGGGGAAGGGTTTGCATATGTTAGAATTCGAACCTAGACTTGTTGGATGTTGACTCTTAAGGGTTACTGCATGAATTAATCCGACTAAATCTCGGGTTCATTTTTACATTTTCATAGCAAAATAACATTGTCAAAAAAATGGCACTTATGCAAAGATATATAGCCCAGGGAAGCATGAACTAGTAGGACTAATTCCGGGTTCGTTTCGCATCTTCATAGCAAAATAACATTCTCAAAGCAATGGCGGTTATGCAAGATAAATAGCCCAAAAGGGAAACCTTTATGAGAGTCTAGATACTTGATCTGATGTTGAAATCAGACCAAACTGGCCAGTAGAATTGATTGGACCATGACGCAGACTGGTTGGTTGAACCAAGAACCGTGACCTATTCAGTTCGATACACTATATCAAACCATCCATTAACTGAACCGGTAGAAAATTGATTTAACCAATAAAAAGTAAAAAAAAAAAAAGGTTTAATATATATATATACATACATATAATTGATGAGATTTCAACCTCTTTTTTAGTTTTACATTAATGAAAATATTGTTAAGTCAAATACATATTTTTATTAATCATTTATTATCTTTAAGAATTATTTAACATTACAAAATTTCATTTAAATGAACCAACCAATTCAACAGTTGAATCAAGAACCAAAAGTCTAAACGGTTTGACCTTCGATTTTTTAACCTTGCCTGATAAACAAAGTGAAATACTACTCTTTGATACAAGTCTTTTTATCAAAGGAAGAACAAACCATAAAAAAAAAAAAAAAAAAAGATTAGCTTATATAAGCTCATGCATTAGGGATCAAAAGCCAAAAAAAAAAAAAAAAACACAAAATTTATAGTATTAAAGGCTAAATTCAACAGCCATTTGATAATTAGCCAAATTCATCTTCCAGAAAAAGGAAAAGAAAGGAGACACTAACCTTGATATTGATATCAATATCGACTGTGCCATTAACCTTATTCAGTTGAGAAAACTCACGTAATTTACCGCCAGTCTGGTCAACAACACAGGTTCAACGATCAAGGTTTTCTCATCTTTTCCGCCAGAAGCCAAGCTAAGCTTCATTTGCTGATTGCTTAGTTTCAGGCATTTTGAGAATACCATCATCTATCAAGGGCTGCAACTCTTCTTTCGCCATTTTACAGACCTTTGAGTCCGAGGATTCCCAGAATGCACACACTACCTTTGAACTGCATTAAAACAATGGGACCAACATCACAATATGTAATGTTAGAGATCAAGTAGATATTTATGTTTTAAATGTGAAAGATTTACAATGAAGCCTATGCTACTCAGATTTGAGTGTGGGTATTGGATACGAGTATATTCAACTTTTTCTAAGTTTCTCCATGTGAAGGGTCAATCTTCGTGCCAATGTCAGAAAATGTATTAGACACAGGTACTTAAAGAAAAAAATGAAGAGCCAAAGCATCATAGGAGAAAATGAAGCAGCAACAGCTAACCTGTGACCATGGGCCCATAATTGACACTTTCCTTCCAAAGATTTTTTCCATAATGTGGAAGCAAATGCAGGGCAGTCTAAGACTAGTTTCCTTATGGTTCGACTGGAATGGAAATTTTCGAGCACATGTTCTTCCTCGGATTCTTCGGATTTAGGCTTAGCTGCAAGTGCTGCTATAGCTTTGTGCAAGTTATTCAACTTTTCATCCAAAGCTGGGTGGAGAATACCATCGGAACCCCCCACTGCAACCTGCATTATTTCCGATATATGCCAAGGCAATTAAATCATGAGATTAAGGATTGAAAATAATTCAATAAAAGAATACACAAACCAAAAAAAAAACTCGAATCTGAATGGAGAGAGTGTCTGAACATCTAAAAGTGTAAATCAGACCCTATTATGAACAAAATGACAAGCTGTCAAACTAAACACAGCATAAGAAATCAAACTTGTATCAACACAGTCCCAGACTTTCAGCTAACGTCCTCCTGGATTTTTTGAAAAAGAATAGAACTCCGTTATGATTATGAAGAACAGAGTTGATTACCTCAAAAATTACTTCTTTGCCAAAATTTGATGTAAGCAATTCTCCAGCGTTCTCAATGCACACATCAGCAAGTTTCTGCAAAACCGAGCATCACACAAGTTAACCGGAAATAAATATTTTAATGTCTTTAGCCAACAGACAGATACAAGATTTTTCTTTTACACACACGTATACTATGGATCACCCCAACGGGCAAGAAGGCCAACAAACCTTGGCAAGCCCACTGCCAACTAGCAATTCTCTCCTCCTTACGGAAGGATCCTTCTTCCCACCCTCAGCTGAGTAAAGGTTCTCTCCAGGAGTATCACTTTTGCCAGACTCAGTTGCTGTAGCATCGAGGTCACTCCCAGCAGTCTCCTTACTAGATTCTTCATCCCCAGAAGTTTTTTCGGATTTGACTTCTGACTCGTTCTGAGAAGGTGAAAAACAATAGTAAGTTCTAGCACGGGTTGTTTGCAGTCTAAGATAGTTCTACAAAAAGATCAACGGCCGTTGAAACTACCTTAGTACTGAGAGAGGGAACGGATAAGTTTAGAGAGGCCAGATCGTCAGGATTTAAATAGCGTGAACAGTTAGGATGAAGTAACTGCAGCAGCAAGCGCCTTCCACTCTGAAAATTCACAAATGGCAAACAGAAACCCATAAGCAATGCAGAATTACTAAAGAGTGAATTATGGTCTGACAACCAATCGACATTCTAAAATAAGACTAAAAAGATGAACCTTTACATGACCTTGGCTGACCAACTCTTCAATTTAACGGTTTGAAGTTCAAGAATTCTCCATATAAAATAGTAAGGAGGGTATATATATTTCAGAAAAAAATTGAACTACCAGCAGCAACTAGTAATCTTTCTCGTATCCTTTTTTTCTCTTAGAAGGCCATTAGCCCATCCTTAATTCCCAATCAAGTTATCTTCTTAAAAATCCATTGTTATGATCTATGTTGCTCCAAGTCACCACTTTTTTTGAAGTACCCATGTTGGCCGCATATTTAGACATGGGCGTAGGGATATGACCCTTCAAATACATGAAAAAACTTAGAAAAAATTGAACATACCCGTGTCGGATACATACTTGTATCTGACACTCGCATACGACTCCGAGTAATGTAGGTTATGGTAACAGGTTTAGAATGAATAGAGACCTTGTCCAAAGCAAGCTCTTTCAATGTCGTTTGAAGCTCACGGATGACAATCTGTAATCAGAAAATTAAAGTCCAGTAATACTAGAAAGCAACACTCAATAATAATATAAAGAGAAGTAGTAATGACAGGCTTCATTTATGTTGCTCCGATTCTTCATTTTTTTTTTTTAAGTACCCACGTCCAATGCAGATTCAAAAGAGGTACGGGGATACAATCCTCCAAATACATGTCTTGAAAAAAAAATTGAATATACCCATGTCAGACACATACCTGGGTCCGATGCTCAATCCCAAATCCGATTAACATAGGACTTGAAAGCAGAAACTAACCTTTGATATAAGCTTTGTGTCATCGACTGTTGAAACAATGCTGATGAGTGCCTGAAATTAAATAATACACTTACAACAAAAGATATAAAATTCAAAACATGTAATAAAATGGAACTCCGACACAAAATCATCAAGCATTTTGAATATCAATGAAAAGCATCATAAGACATCACTAATACCACTACATCAGTAATATAACTAAAACCATGGTTGAATTTACGACTACCCAAATATGACACTTAGAGTAAATAAAACACGACACGACACAAACATAGTCTCAAAATCTATATAATACAAATTATTAATGTATTAATGTGTCATACAAATATACAATACCTAAAATAATACATAAATTGATAAGTCTAATTTTAGACTTAGAACCATACTTTTAAATCTGGGAACAGAATAATGTGCATTTTGTCAATGAAGTTGGTGACAACTTCAATTTCGTTTACACACTAAGAAGGTTGAAAATAAGCCCCCTACAAAGGCTTTCCACATAATTTTTTCGGGGAATATAGCATTTTCTAAGAGAAGAAATTCGAGCAGACAGAATTCCATAAGAAACCCTTACCATGCACCCATATTGATCATGAGCTATCTTGCTTATGTGGCCTTTCATTCCTTTGATGATTTTCTTTCTTTCCTAAAATGAAACACAAAATGAACGATAATTCAGGAGTTTCTGCATAGAAATAGCAACATCAATTTGTTTTTCCAAAAAATGCATCCTTTATGTGTTCGGTTTTATAGTACTCATCCAAACGACTTCAACAAACCTTTGCATTCCCATGCTTAACGCAAAGCATCCCAATCTTAGATCCGTCGCGGGTATGGATCATACGAACAAGGAGTGGACCAGACAGCTGTTGAATTATGTCTGCAGCAGAGGACTATTGACAAACTTAATTTAGAAGGAGAAAAATCACACGCCAAACCAGTTCTACGAGCAAGAAAACTACTTAGAGAATGTTTTGATAATGCATGTTAAGATCTTCAAATACCTTATCAGCAATGCTCAAATACTCTATTAATACCCTGTGTATCATTGAGTGGTCTACTATTCCTTTTTCAAGGATTGGTTGAATCACAGAACTCATGTGTCGCAAAACAGAAGATTTCTGCAGGCCCAGCTTTGAAATTACATCTACTAACCTGAAACGAGATGGAAAATTTTTGTCAGAACATGTTTCCAACTTGTGCTAGAACTACGGAATCATATATATGATCAAACTACCTTAGAAACTCACAATACCAACAAAGCCATGGAAGGAATAACATCACAAAATTTAGAGACTGCCTGTCAGCCTCAGTGATTGCTTATCAGTTCTCTAGAATTTTCGAAAGAATACTATCCTTTCACTATTCACCAAAAATACGACAATCTATGTTACTCGGACTCGGATGTGATGTCGAATACCGGTAGGCTTCTAAAATGGATATGTTCAATTTTTTTTTTAGGTTTTCCAATGTATTTGAAGGGTCTTTAGAGGGTTATATCCCCATATCCATGTCCGAAAATGTGTCAGATATAGATACTTAAAGAAAAATGAAGAGTCAAAAAAACATTGACGGCAACAATGACTAGAAATTATGAATTTATATAGGTTATACCTGCTTTCTTTGATGGATGCGAGGTCTTTAAACAGATGAAGCTCAGTAGAATATAATTCCATCAGAAGTTCTTGTTTTTGAGTGGCATTTCCTAGTTGATACGCATGCTCAATAACTGCAATCGGGATAAGCAAGGGCATCAGATGTTAGCAAGGCTTGAGAAAAAATTTAACTCCTGAAAATCTACTGTGAGATCTGCCTAATGGAAATAAACCAGTTATATCACTCAATTTAAACACACATCACATGCAAATGTACCATTAAATTTGACTATTTAGGCAAGCAGATAAACTCTAACATACCTACAGATCCAACCATATGCCGAAGAAGAGTAGCAGCATGCCCTCGGAAAGCTGAGATAACTCCTGCCAGCTGTTTTTTAGATGCTGCATGCATTGAATCGTAACATGAGACCATGATAACAATAGGATTCACATAACCTAGAAGAAATTATACAAACTAGTCCATCAAGCAGCGTAACTCTATGCTACTTGGACTGAGGTGTGATGTCGGATACCGCTATGTGTCATGACACATATATTTTCAATTTTTTTCTCATGAATTTGAAGAGTTCTTGGATGGTCATTTGCCCATAACCATGACTAGTGATGTGTCGGACATGGGTAGATGAAGAAAAATGAAAATCAGAGCAAAATAGAGCGTAACTATACCCGTATCTAACATTTTCTTCACCAGATGCACTGCATATGCATTGCATGAAAGGGTGAGAAGGTGCGGCTGAAGCTCTGCAAATACAGCATCCCTTTCCATTTGTGAGCAGTACTTAACACAAGTCTAAGGTGAAACCCCCAAAAAAAAAAAGTTAGACAACTATAGACAAATGCAGTGGAATTAATTCGAAACTCAAAGATGAAGGCCAAAAAAGACACCTGCAGAACACGAGATGAAACATGAGAGCCGGCAATTTCTGGAATCTTCCCCTTCATCTTTTGCAGAGCTTCAGTTATCAGCCTGAAGAACAATTCAAATAACATTTTAGGCCAAAAAAAGAAAAAGGAAATCGTATCCAATTACAAAGCATTATATTTGTTCTCAAAACATACTTTGATCTGTCTTCTTTAGCAATATTCCGACGTCTCATCTTTTCCCATAGAGATGCAAGCTCCTATGATAATGTATAAGAATCAGAACTTGCTTTAGACGATAAATCAATAATTGCCAAAATCTCTGTGCTGGAGCTGTGATCAGATACGTGTCCGACACTTGGACACTCCAGAAGTGTCTGTGCTTCATGGCCAGCCACCATTTAAGTTATAATTAACTCCTAATGAGTTCAATTCAAATTCAAATCCTTTTTTTCCGTCAATTCTTAATTCCACTATAGACCCTTTGCTATATAGTAAATGGATTTAAACAGTGGCCACAACATGACATTACAGCTGCTATTTTTGTGATTTCAGTTCTCTTCACTATCGATATTCATGGTTGATATTCACTATAATTGACCTCAATAACATTCATTATTCCGCAACTGCACTAAAAGTGATGCAACCAAAAACACGTCCATAACCACAATTTAAATCTCTAACAGTAATAAAGGCATAAATGAACTTACTTGTTCAAGAGTATAATGCGGCTTCCTCTTCTTCTTTCTAGCTTCTGCCAATTCCTGTCAAAACCAATAAACCAAAAAATGTTAAATAACAAAACAATGGCTTGGCTTCTTCAATTTCTAATAAGAACAAAAAAAAAAAAATTGAAATAACCTTGGCTTGGAGGCGACGTTCTCGCTTTGTGAGCTCTTCGTTTTCATTCCCAGAAACTGATTTCTTAAATTTTGAATGATTTGGGTGTTCTTGTTTTTGTTTAGATGAGTTGAAAGGTTTCTTAAACGACTCGTTTGAATTGTTTTTTGATAAGGTTGAAGCTTGGAGCTTCGGCTTCTTGGATTTCGAGCTATCTCGGTCGGTTTTGGAGATTGAAATTTGCTTTCTCTTCTTGGGTTTTTCCGTTTGTTGGCCCTTGGCCGCCATTGAAGCTTTTGGAGCTCTGAGTTTGCTTTTTCTCCCCTTGAGCGGTTTAGGGAATGAGTGTGAGGTTTTACTGTTTTGTTCGAGGGTTTTGCTTTGGTTGGAAGGGGCGGACTGGGCTGGGCTGCTTGTAGTCGACCCTATCCAAACCGTAACGTTTGATCGGCTTAATAAGCGAGGAAAAAAAAAAAAACCGAAAACTGACCCAAACCGTAATGCTTGGTTAGATTCGGTTTCTGTTCGGATAGTTATTAAATATGGTTAGTTTAATTTGATTTTCCATTAAAAATTCTAATTATTCGCATACAAATTTATTTATAGATTGAGCAATGTATTCAATCCAATAGACTGAGTTAGCATTGCGTAGAGCCCTACAAATGAGTTTTTTTTTAATTCAATCTAACTCTACTCGAATTACTTTTTAAATACTTACATAAGTGGGTGAATTTTTTTCTTTTAATTTGTTTTTTCAGATAATATTTAAAAATTTCAAAAGATTGGTGGTTTTTTTTTTAATAAAAAAGTTGAAAGTTAATTTCTAGATAATGAGATCATAGTTTTTTTAAATAAAAAAGTAGCTAATTAATTATTATATTCGAAAAAAAAAACATAAAACTCTTTAATTTTATCTTTTATTAATATAAAAAGAATGGCTAAGTTTGGTGTTAGTCGCTTTTTTTATCGGATACTCTAAAAGATAATTAAAAGTAATAAAAAATATATAAATATAATATTAAAAGTATTTCAGTATTTTTAAATTTTTTACATTTTGTAAATTTCAAAAACTACTTATAAAGAAAACAGCTCGTAACTCTTGCAAGAAACAATCCATATGAATAAATATTTTATTTATTATTTATTTTTTAAATACTCACAAAATAAGTGTAACTAATTCTAGTATTTATTATAAGAATTCTATTTAGGTGTTTTTTTAATATTTCGAGTCAATTAAAAGTTTTATAATAATAGAGATAATAGTACAGATATGTATACTGAATATATTTCTAGAGGTTGTCGGTTAGATAAGATTTAAGCGTGTAACATTCTTTTCATACGATAAAGACATAATAATTTATACTTTTATATAACATTCATATATTTTTACATGTTATAATCAACTTAAACTATTATTTATTTATATAAATTTTAACATATTAATATATTTTGTTGTATTTATGTTTTTTATATATTACATTATATTTATATCATATTTATATATATTATCTTATCTTATCCAAAGTAAGAGACTCGTGAGTTGACCTGTTCAAAGGTTAAATAACAAGTTTGACTTAGGTTTTTTTATACCATTAAAATATTATTTTTTATTTAAATTTAATTATAAAATATATAAATTATTAATTAAAAATATTTTTAATATTTTATTATACTTTAAACAGTAATTTGAATCGTTTGATCAAATAAGCCTAAATTCAAACATAAAATTAAATTTCAAATTTTTTTCAAATACGATTAAATTTGATACGATCAATTAGTAAATCTACGACGTGAATATAATAAATTTAAAAGCAATATAATTCAAATATCCAAATAAATTAATAAAATATGGTAAATGAATATAATAAAACGTAAAAAAAAAAAAAAGGAATATGAATTCCTTGGAAGCTTCCGGTTCTTTTAATCCAAGTTCCCTCGGCAACTCTGCTCGAGAAATTCTAATCGGATTTAAATTATATAATATTGAGTTAGATTTATTTAAACATTAAATAATTTAATTGTTTTATATTAGGTAGGCTTAAGTTTTTAAGTTTAGTAATTTAGATCCATATTTATTGATTTTAATTATTATTTATATAATAAAAAATAATTTTTTAATTTAATGATAAAATATATAAAATTTAATATAACATAATTTATTTTAATTTTAAAATAATAATTCAAACAATTAAATTAGCTTAAAGAAAAAATTTAAAAGTATTTTAAGTTACAACTTAACACATAAATAAATTTATATAAAAATATTATATTAAAAATTTATATAATATAATTTATTTACGTATATTATATTATAATATATTAAAATATATTAATATAATATAAATATAAAAATTATCAGATTTAATATAATTATAAAATAATAATTATAAAAAAAAATCGGACACAGTTGAAGGAGTCCAGCGTATGCAGCGACACAGTGCGACACGTCATTAACCGACAAAGCAACGGCGTCTGGAGGAAGTTACTACCTTAATACACAATCCACTTGATTTCTCATTTTCAATTCCACTTAAGTAATGCTCCTCTATAATCACAACCCTCTCTTGAAACTTCCATTACACCATTCATTGCTCGCCACGTAATCTCCTATATTATTCTCCAATTCATTACAGTCCGGTTTTACAAAGTCCTGACTGCACCTAAGATTAGCACAGAGTCGACAAGGCCCGCGTGCTTCTCGTTTCATGAACTGTAGAGGGAAATTTAGAAAAGGTACATGACAAATATTTATTATGCATGTGTAATAATAAAAAAAATAGTAGTAAAAGACAAATACCATTTCCAGTATGTGAAATCTAAAATAGACCTTGCAATTTTAGGCATATTTACATAAATATAACAGGGTAAAGTATATAACATATAACACGATATGATATAAAAAATATATCAAAATTTATATAATATGAATTGTTAATATATCAAAATATATAATATCTTATTTATGATTATGACACGATAAAATATATGAAATGTCAGGTTTAATCTAAAACAAAGAAGTGGCAATCACTTTTACATTCTTTAAGTGTTCATAGGTAAAAAAAATCATATGTTTAATTCATTTCATTGTTGATATCATGAATGAGCACATGATTTTTTTCCTTAAGAAGTATGTTATGTTTTAGTTGATTATGACTATTATGCATAAGAACATAGTTTAAAACAATTGGTTAAATATTATGCATGAAGATAATTATTGGTATTTCTTTTGATAATAATTGGTAATTCTTATTTCTTACTCATGATCTTGAGACCGCATGCTTCAATGTTTACAAGTGAATACATGAATCTGGTGAGCAATTGATTGAAATTGATTATATGTTCTTAACAATTAGCATGCATGAACTTTATTGTTTCACAATTGGTATATGCTATTGTGTGTTTTTCTTGCTTGAATTGGTATCTCTAGTTTTGAATTGATTTTCCTTTTTTATATGACAAAAAAGGAGAAATTTTAGATAACAAATTTCCTTTAAATGAAAGAAGAATTAGATGAGCAGCAACCGGGAGGAGATTTTTCATATCTGCTTAATTGCTTATATTTTATTAATATGAATTGTGTTAGATATTGTGTATAAATGCTTATAGATGTCGCGAATGAACTTGTGTTCTTACTTATTCATGCAAAGTTAAAAATAATGTTTTTAATAATGGGAGTTTTTATTGAAAACTATAAATGATTTAAGGGGATTTTTACAAATAAATTAAACTTAATTTTTGTCATATAAAAAATGGAATATTTTTACTATGTTAACTTTGAATTAATCTTAATTTTGACATGATAAAACATTAAGTTTAATTAACTTGAGCATAAATGTATGCAATTTGGTATTCTTGTTTAAATCATTTTGAAAATTCTTTGAAAATGCAAAAATACTTTAAACTCCTTAGCTTTATCAACAATACATGTTCTCGTATGTTTAAAATGATTTTAAGATAAATTTATCTCCTTTTGAAAAGTAAAGAAAAATATTTTTTTATGAAAAATGTAAGGCAAGCACTGATTTCAAGATCAATACTTTATGAACACTAGCTAAACGCACTTTATCGGATAGAAGTTTATCGATCTTAGCATCGATACTTAACCTTTAATGATCAAATTTTTGAAAAAAAACTAAGAGGAAGTATTAATCCCAGGATCGATATCAATATCAATACGTTAGCTCGAGACTGAAATTCCAAAACATGTTTGCCAAAGTTTCAACGGTTTTTTCCATTTTAATCAACTTTAAACAATTATAAATCATTATCAAGCTATAAATGGATCTCTCTAACATTTTTATGAAAAAGAACCGTCAAAGAAACATAATTTGATGTGAGAAAGATTGTTTTCATATTCTTAACATCTCTTAAGTTTTTAAAAAGCTCTTGACTTTAAGCTTCTC
>JBBYHO010000021.1:5445014-5455511 GCA_038382025.1 Adansonia gregorii
TATACCTTTGAAGAAAGAGAGGTTTCTACTTCAACCTCAAAAAGATAAAAGTGTTCCATCTATGTCTTGAAAAGATATAGGGGTAAAGGTTGTTATCTAACCTTTGTAAAAGATATAGGTAACAAAAGTTATATTTTATCCTTAAAAGATGGCAATTTAAGTTGATAGATTTGAAATACTTTATCCGTAAAAGATGACAATATAAGTTGATGGATTTAAAACTCCGTAGCAAGTGAAGTTAAGAGAAAGTATGTAGGCCACGACTAAACCTCTATAAATCATTTGTGTTTGATTTTCTGTTCTTACTCTTTAATTTGCTTTAATTGATCATTTACTTACTATTTTTAGTATATTATTTGAATTTCTCAATATCATTATTGGTGCTTTAATTTTTCAATTTATTTTTGAAAAATCAATTCAACTCCATTAATGTATTCATCATAAGAGCTAACAAATTTAAAATTAGATTTTAAGAGATTAATTAGCTTAATAGGATTGTCTAAGAATATGATTAAATGATTCCTCCATTAATTGCTTCTACGACAATTTAATGAAGATGGAACAAGCAAAAATCGTAACAGAGTATTTGCTGGCCGTTTGGAATTTACTGCTAATGTCACTGACAAAATATTTTTCATTTAAGTAACTATACTAAATTGCTAGACAATAACTCTTCCTCCGCCATTGACTAGGTAAAGGTATTACAATTAAGTAATTTCTCCATCGAAAATGACTGTATATAATGGCATGTTCTAAAACATTAGACATAGCTAAAAATGATAATATATTAATTCATCAATAATCACTATTGCTTTATTTTATAAGCTTTTAAGTACAAGTTAAGCGATTTACTTTCCTTCTCACATGGCTGCCCATTTATGAAGTCTCGAATCATCGTATATCGTATTTAAAACACTTATTCTGTTGTGTATTTATATCTCCCTCAGTAATGAAACTTTTCTTATTCCCTTATTAATATATTCTATTTACATACTTAGAAAACATAATAATATCAAAATTTATATTTTTCTGTTATTAATTCACTTCATTTTACGGTTGATACCTATTTAATCTTATATCAAACATCATAAAAGATCTAATATTCCTTGGCCACTCTTTTATAAATCTGGTTGAGTCATATTAAAGTTTTGCATAACAACCAATAAGGGGAGGCATTAAGCCAATCTTTTCCTCTTGAAAAACGAATCTAGCAACTTTCAACAATTTTGCCACCTACCATGGCACCATATCCAAAATCCTCCATCAGCAATACATTTAGTTTTCAAATTTAAAATTTTGATCATTTTTTAATATAATATTTAAAATAAACTACTTAGAACAACTTTTTATGTACATTTAATTTCATTTCTCACAATTACCTTTGCATATATAATGTAAAGTAATGGTACATGAATTTTGGCAACACATACATATATTAATTTATCTTATTTGCATGTATAATTATAACATATTATTGTTGATTTTACACAGTTAATATTAGAGCCATAAAAATATTTGTTATTTCTTTTTTATTAATTTTGTAAGAAAAATGCGAATTAGTATCCGGTAGTTCTTATTAGGTAATAAATATAAAAAGACACATGCAATTAATATATTATTTTTTTTTGAATTCAGTAAAAGTAATGTGTTAAAGTCAAAAAAATTTTAAATTAATAATTAAATAGTCCTTAAATGGTGAAAATATAATTAATACATTAATTTTTTTTTTAAATTTAGTAAAAGTTATATATTAAATGTAAAAAACCTTTATTAAAATGACCAATAAATAATTTTTAGCCAGTACTTATAGGTAGCCTCATAATTATGTATCCGTGTTATATTTATATATCTATTATATCATAATCGTGTTTAAAGTATTTTATATTATATAAATTTATATATGTTAATAATTTATATTATATTAATTTGAAGATATTCATGCATTAATATTATATTTATTTTATTTTTTCATATTATATCATATTTTATATTTTATTTTAATTATTTTTTATCATGTTTAATAATATTAGATCTCCTCTTAAGTTACAAGCACCGATTACGTGGACCTTCAAAGCAAACCCATTTTACAAATTCACAATTCTATTAATTATTCTTGCAATGACATCAAACAATAAATAATTGCAGTGTAGTATTCTTTTAGAAAATTTCACAAATCGATAAGTCGACGAACTTATCAATTTGGTGGGAGTAGTAGTAGTTATCTGCTTAGTAAAGTGATAAGTCGGAGACAAACTGCGAAAACGCATCGAAAAAAGTGAAAAACTCGCTTTCTCTTTCTTCTTTATCTTTTTCTCTCTTTTTATTTATTTATTTATTTTTCTTTTAAAATTTTTTGGCAGCTTTGTTATTCTGTTCTCGTTGAACGACAAGCATGGAATTGAACCGCAAACCCTAGAAATCACTGAAAGTGAAGAACCGATTTCCGCCTTAGAGCAGCCGCTGACTTCCGTCAAACGCCGCCATTTCGTCCACCGCTTTTCGGTTCTCTTCGCCGTTTGATTCAATCTCTTGACTTCCCTTTTTCAACTCTTGCTTTCGCTCTTTTAAAAAAAAATAAAAATAAAAACCCTGACTCCCGAAATTGAATTCACAATTTTCTCGATTGGCTAATAAGGAATGTCGTCGCTTAGCAGAGAATTAGTGTTTTTGATTCTTCAATTCCTTGAAGAAGAAAAATTCAAGGAGACTGCTCACAGGTAAGCTTGTAAATTCATTTTTCATTTAAAATTTCCCTTTTTTTTTGTTTCTAATGTCGTTTTAACTGGAGGTTGTTTTCGTTTCTGGTGGAGTTTACAGTTTAGAGCAAGAGTCAGGGTTCTTCTTCAACATGAAGTACTTTTAAGAGAAAGCTCTCGCCGGTGAATGGGAGGAAGTTGAGAAGTACCTCTCGGGGTTCACTAAAGTTGATGATAATCGATATTCAATGAAGATTTTTTTTGAGATCAGAAAACAGAAGTATCTAGAAGCTTTGGACTGGTTGTCTCTTTTTTTTTTTTGGCTTTATTGATTTGAATGATATTTGATTTGGTTTGATTTGATTGTATATAATAATATTTTTCTTTTGGTTTTGTTGTATTTCAGCCATGATAGAGCTAAAGCTGTTGAGATATTGGTGAAAGATTTGAAAGTTTTTTCGACATTTAATGAAGAACTTTTTAAGGAAATTACGCTGCTTTTGACTATGGAGAACTTTAGGTAATTAAGATTGTGGAATTTTACGGTTGGTTATTTTTGGATGTAGGATTATGGGTTGTTTAAGACGTGTTTTGATATACTGTAGGCAAAATGAGCAGCTATCAAATTATGGTGATACTAAATCAGCTCGGAGCATAATGTTGGTTGAGCTTAAGAAACTAATAGAAGCGAATCCCTTGTTCCGTGAAAAGCTTGTTTTCCCCACATTTAAGGCATCGCGGTTGCGAACTTTGATTAATCAAAGGTATTTTTACATTTTGTGATGTGGCATTTTTTTAGTTGTAATTATGGTAAATGGATGATGTTATATCTGACTGATGGTTATCTGCAGTTTGAACTGGCAACATCAGCTGTGTAAGAACCCTAGGCCTAATCCTGATATCAAAACCTTATTCACTGATCACGGTTGCTCCCCTCCTAATGGGGCTCGTGCACCTACTCCAGTAACTCTTCCAGTTGCAGCAGTTGCGAAGCCGTCAACTTATGCTCCACTTGGAGCGCATGGTGCAGTATAATCTTAATGTTTACTATTGTTTTGAATCATGGTGCTGTTGGTGCATGTTTCTTGCGTTGACTGTAAACATTTCTTTTGTTTCCTATTATGTTATTGCAGCCTTTTCCTCCAGCAGCTGCTGCAAATGCTAATGCGTTAGTTGGCTGGATGGCAAATGCCAACCATTCCTCATCAGTGCAATCTGCTGTCATTGCTGCTTCTGCTTCGTCTCTGCCTGTACCTCAAAATCAAGGTAAAATTAATGTTTCTATTGTGGTTGGCATTCTTGGTAATGGTAGTCTGAATAATGATCTTTTAAGGTTCGATAGTTTTCACTTTCTACCCAATTTATAGAATTTTCAGTGAAATATATTGGATTGCATCTATCCTTTGCATTTTATGCTCTCTTTTTGCATTCTTGGTTATAAGATGCGAGGATGACCTTGATGAAAGTGGAGTTAAGAGACTCCAGTACTTGGGTTGTATATTCTCCTTAAACTTGATTTAAGTAGATTGTGTAGTCTTAAATCTGGGTATGGAGTTCTCAGCTGTTAAAATAATATATCCAAGGTATATAATTTCCCTTGTGTGAAATTGCTTAAAGGACTGCTTAAAAAACAGAAAGATAAGGGACAGAAAAAAAATAGGGGGGGGATATTATACCCTTTTCTCATTCTTTGATTAATTCCTTAGGTACGTAACTAACCTGATTTAATTTTGAATGTTACTGCAGTTTCAGTTTTGAAACATCCGAGAACACCAGATACACTTGGAATGACTGAGTATGGAAGCACTGACAATGAGCAGTTAATGAAACGGTTGCGGTCTGTGCAATCTGTTGATGAGGTTGATCTTCAAGAGCTCTTATTCTCCATGGCAGTCTGGATACTTCTCACATTTTTTGTAACTATGATGTATTATCCAATAATCAATTATGGGAATTCTTATTAATGTGTTCAGGTCACATATCCTGCTCCTCCTCAACAAGCTTCATGGTCACTTGATGACCTACCCAGATCTGATGCTTTTACTCTTCACCAGGGATCCAATGTGACAAGTGTGGATTTCCATCCTTCTCATCATACTTTACTTACTGGTAAAATCAATGACAACTACATAAACCATCTTGCCTATACTGATTTTAGATCAAAGCTCATTCTTTTAGTTTTGTTGCAATGGGTTGTGTTTTCTCATCTTGCTTTATGCACATTCTCTATAGTTGGCTGTAGCAATGGTGAAATTTCCTTGTGGGAGGTAGGCATGCGACAGAGGTTGGTGTCAAAACCATTCAGGACATGGGATCTGGCCACTTGTTCAGCTTTATTTCAGGTTGATATCGCATCTTTGACTGAAAAAAAATCATATATTATTACTGAGGATTGTAGGATTACTGAATGTCTGAATATTTGACTGTTCTATTTACTAGTGATTGATGTCCACAAATGCATGTTATTTCAGTAATTGCAGTTTTAACATGCAAATTTTTTCTTTTACTTGTGATTTTGCCAATTTTCTTTTAAAATATTTGTCTTCTCTATCAAAATTATACTTCAAGTGCAAACAATGGCCCGATTCAATTACTGAGTTATTTTTTTTCCCTTCTTCACACCCTCTTCCTATCTTCTTTAATATATTCTTGAAACAAGATAAGGTTTATACTTTTGCTTCTGGAATGCTGGAATTTTGGCAAAAGACATCTATTAGGATAATAATTGAGAGTCTCTTGCAGAATAGTATCGTCAAAGATTCATCCATGTCTGTAAGCTGTATTGCTTGGAGCCCAGATGGAAATTTGATTGGTATGTACTATAAGAGTGATTTTCCTCTAATAAGTCCAGTTTTGGGCTTCTATATTGAACAATTTTCTTGTTGCAGGAGTTGCATTAACGAAGCATCTTGTTCATTTGCATGCGTATCAGGGATCTAATGATCTACGTGCACATCTAGAGGCATGTTTCTAATTCATTTTCTTATCCTTTGCTTAAAGGGGCGTTACTCTTAAATATAAACTGATAACTGCCATCTTATTTACGGTAGATTGAGGCCCATGTGGGTGGTGTAAATGACTTAGCTTTCTCTCATCCAAACAAAAAACTCTGTGTTGTTACTTGTGGAGATGATAAGTTGATAAAGGTGAGAAAGTGAATAAAGAAGACAGTTTATTCTTGATTTTCTTTGAACTTCTTGTGTTCTGAGTTTCAGTAATAACTATAGGTGTGGGATTTGGCCGGAACTAAGCTTTTCAATTTTGAAGGTCATGAGGCACCTGTTTATTCTGTTTGTCCTCACCAGAAGGAAAATATTCGGGTAGGCAGTTTTTAAAATCAAGTCTGGAAGATGTTTTTATGCTTCAAGGGAAAGTATTTTCTTGTGGGTAAGCTGATATTTTGACATACAAGTACTTGGTATCTGCTGCATTTAGCTATTACCTGTTGGTTAAGGAACCATTTGGTGAGAGTTTTGTATACTCTGATCTGTGAAAAGAAAATAGGGCAGCTTTTTATATCAGTAACATTTACAACTACTAGATCTATGCCATCACATATGAGTAATATGTACAACTACTAAATTTGAGCCATCCTATTATATGGAGTAAAGATGTATAATAGATGTGTAGATGATAATTTGTACTTTTTTTTTTTTTTAATTTTACTTTGCATGCTGCAATTTCTTCTCTAGATAGGATTAGAAGTTATCGCTGTATGCGCATCTCTTGTTATATCCCTTCTATAAGTCTAGGAAAAACATTTTGCATATGTTTTGTTTCTCTCTATTTAATCTGTTTCATATTTTGTTAATCGGATTTCATCAGGTCCGAGCTTGATAAATGTGTTGTAGCATAGAGAATAGTTTATTTTTCCAATTTTGAATTGTTTGTGCATTAAGCTTCTGTCATATTGTTGCAGTTTATATTTTCAACTTCTGTAGATGGAAAAATCAAGGCTTGGTTGTATGACAATATGGGCTCTAGGGTTGACTATGATGCTTCTGGACAGTGGTGTACCACGATGCTCTATAGTGCTGATGGTAGTAGGTAAGTAGATGAAAACACAAAAATAGTATCTGCAGTTAACCTTTTTCTCGTACATTGCTACAAATCTCCTTAGCTGTATATGAAAGGTAACAAAATTATCAATCCTCTCTCTTTGCAGATTATTCTCTTGTGGCACAAGCAAGGACGGGGATTCATTTTTGGTTGAATGGAATGAAAGTGAAGGGAAAATAAAGAGGACATATTCCGGTTTTGGAAAGAACTCTACTGGTGTAGTACAGTTTGACACAACAAGGAATCGCTTTTTGGCTGTTGGTGATGATAACCAGATTATATTTTGGCATATGGACAATACAAAAAGCTGAGGGTGGACTTCCGGTTAGCATCTCATTTTTCATTTGAGCTTCCCTTTTTATGCATCTCTGATTGATTGTAGAACATATAGCTTGATTTTAAATTGGTTTTCTTACTTGATATTGGGATGGTATAGAGCTTTCCACGACTGAGATTCAACAAGGAAGGAAATTTGCTTGTTGTTACTACAGCAGACAATGGATTCAAGGTTCTTGCAAATGCCAATGGTCTTAGAACATTAAGGGCAATGGAGGCTCAATCTTACAAAGCATCTAGAGCACCACTTGAGATGAAGGTTATATATCTTCCATTGCAATCCTAACTTGCCTTGCATTTTTTTTATATAATATTGTTATGTACATCTATTTACAACTTTTTTTTTTTGCTTGATTACCGATCAGCTATCTAGTTCTGCTATGGGTACAAGCATCAATCCAGTTAGCAAAGTCGAACGTGTAGACAGCCCTGCCAGGCCTACTCCTAGTCTTGTATGCTGCAATGCTCTAAGATTTACTTTCTGCTGATATTTTATGTTTTGGTTAGAAAATTAGTATCAATTGCTTCACACATTAAAGAACATAAAGATTATTAAAATGAAGTTGAGAGATTTTACAGACCTTTTGCTAAATGCAGTTGAGTTTGCTTGTATTCTGATTCAATTTTACTACATTTTTGAACCGGCATCTGATTCAAATTATAATTTCTTGTAGAATGGAGTTGAACCTACAAGTAGATTCATTGAAAAGCCGACAAATTTGGAGCATGCGTCTGATAGAACCAAACCTTGGGAAATAACTGAGATTGTTGACGCTACTCAGTGTCGAACAGTCACCATGCCAGACAACTTGGATAATGCTAGCAAGGTTTTACTTTAATACATATATTTTTTCACCTCTTCCCTTTTGTTTTTAACATTATCTTTCCGGACTATCTTGTTCAGTTTATCATTTTTATGATAATTAAATTGCTTGTATATCAAGGTTGCTAGACTTCTTTACACAAATTCTGGTGTTGGGATTCTTGCTCTTGGAGCAAATGGGGTCCAAAAGCTATGGAAATGGAGTCGCAATGAACAAAATCCTAGTGGCAAGGTGATTTATGCTTTGCAGACATCCGTATATTATTATTCATTGAAATATACATGCAAATTTATATATGACGGTCCATGTGCCTGTTTTGCACATATGATATCAGTAGAGAAATGTCCTTGTGCAGTCTTTTTATTTTTAATCTTTTATGGTTTTATAGGCCACTGCTGGCATTGTTCCACAACTTTGGCAACCAAATAGTGGCCTTCTTATGACTAATGATGTCCCATATAATTCCGAAGACGCCGTTCCATGCATAGCACTTTCAAAGAATGACTCCTATGTAATGTCCGCATGTGGTGGAAAGGTTTCTTTGTTTAATATGATGACATTCAAGGTAAATTAATGTGTATTTTAAAATCTTTTCAGTTGTGGCTGCAAAATTTTGAATTAGCATGAAGTTTCATGCTAACTTTGATTCAATCTATAGTTATTGTTTACTTGATTCGAAATTGCATTGATTTGCAGGTAATGACAACTTTTATGGCACCTCCTCCAGCTTCAACCTTCTTGGCATTTCATCCTCAAGATAATAACATCATTGCGATTGGAATGGATGACTCAGCCATCCATATTTACAATGTCAGGGTGGATGAGGTAGATGATTTAAGTAGATCTTTGTATCTTTTATCAATAGCGGTGTCTTTTGATATTCAATAAGAAAAGAGGTGCTTTTTTTTTTTTTTTCTCCCCTTACTATAGGTCAAAACAAAATTGAAGGGTCACCAAAAACGCATAACCGGTTTAGCATTTTCCACCAGTCTTAATATCCTGGTTTCTTCCGGTGCCGATGCTCAGGTATGCTTCATCATCATACCTCCCTGTGTCTGGTTGTGCGTATTTGTATTTTTTTATTTTTACGAATGAAAACGCGACAATGTGGAAAAGAGATCAGATGTACTTCTTTCTGCATTTTTTTGTTCAGTTGCCTACATGATAAGAGTAATTATAGAAGGTTGCAATATTTCTGATATTGAAAATGAGATTATGGTACCAAAATTCTATGTTACTCCAACTTGGGTGTGAACATTGAATACAGCTATGTGTCCAACAAGTGTGTTAAATTATTTCTAAGTTTTTCCTTGTATTTGGAGAGTACTATGAAGGTCAATCCCTATATGGCCATACCCATGTTATGATATACATCGGACATGGTTTTTAGACACAGATACTTTAAGAAAAATGAAGAGTCAGAGTCATGTAGCCTAAATTCCTTTCTTAAGGGTTCCTGTATTTCTTTTCTCGCCTAGAAATGAAAGAAATTGATTTAAGTTGCCTGAAAAGAAACTTCTCTCATTCTCTCACATTATGCCATAATCATTTTTAATGCTTCATGTTTTCGTCTTTATTTCTCTTCAAGTTGGTAGATGGATATGACTATCGGTTCTTATTGTAGTCTTACTGCTAATGCTATCAGCCTCTTCCTTTTGCAGCTTTGTTTTGGAGCACCGATAACTGGGAAAAGATAAAATCAGTTGCTCTTCAGCTGCCTGCTGGAAAGGCCCCTCAACGCGACACTCGAGTGCAATTTCACTCTGATCAAGTTCGATTGTTAGTGTGCCATGAAAAACAACTCGCAATATATGATGCTAACAAGACAGAACGCATACGGCAGGTAAACACGCAAAACCTTACCTAACGAATTTAAACATGTGGCGAACAAAATTTAATGTTCTTTTACATTGCAGTGGATGCCACAAGAGGTACTTTCTTCATTGATATCTAGTGCAGTATATTCCTGCAATAGCCAGCTAGTTTATGCTACTTTTACGGATGGTAACATCGGAGTATTTGATGCCGATAGCTTGAGGCTCAGATGTCGTATTGCACCATCTGCGTATATCTGTCCAGCGTCATCGAACAGGTTACTGCTTATATCACCATATTCATTACATTTGATTTGTACAACCTACGTTAGTCGGACTTAGGTGAGTGTCAGATATGGGTATTTGTTTGACATGAGTATGTTCAATTATGTTTAAGTTTTTCCATGTATTTGGATTATCTTTGTAGTGACATATCCCAACACCCATGTTTAGATATCCGTGGGACATGAGTACTTTAAGAAAAAAAACGAAGAGTCAGAGTAACGTAGTATTCAACTGTGCTGTGATGCTTTGAAAAACCTTGATTGAAGCATGCATGTGAGATCTTACGTTTTGATTTTTCGATGTTTCTACTACGACAGCCAAACCGTGCACCCACTCGTTGTCACGGCACACCCACGGGAACCCAATCAGTTAGCCGTGGGACTGATGAACGGCTCTGTGAAATTTAAAAGATACCAAGAAAAAAACTATATTGATAAAAAGAATTTTGATGAATCCATTGCAAGACATCAAAAAATGACTGAA
>JBBYHO010000021.1:5455611-5474400 GCA_038382025.1 Adansonia gregorii
AAATCTATCACTCTTTTGTATCCCTATAGGAATCAAATTGAAAATCGGATTGATTAATTTTATTTGAAAAAATTATAAAGTTCATAACGAACTTCAAATCATTGTGTATATCAAAATGACTGATATTATTATTACTGATCAGTAAAATTCACATTAAAAAAAAAGGGGATAGAGCCCTCGGAGGCAGACAGGAAGTGGGGACTGCAAGTACCCGTTGATAACGGAACGGAGAGTGCTGGCCGGACGGCAACATCATCCACCACCAACACTTCCGAGCAGATACAAAGATGAAAACATGAACGTCCTCTTCCGCTTCCTAAACTTGTAAGTCATCCATGTATAGTTTGCAGTTTGTTATTGGGGAAAAAAAATAGTAAGATCAAGTGAGCCAAAAAAAAATTCTATGTATGTATATTTAACCTACGTTACTCAGACTCAGGAGTGAATGTCAGATAGTAGTATGTATCCGACATGGGCATGCTCAATTGTTTTAAATTTTTTTATATATTTAAAAGATCGTACCTTTATACTCATATCTAAATATGTGTCGGACATGGGTGTTAGACACTGATACTTCGGGAAAAACAAAGAGTTGGACTAACATAGTATTTAACTCTAACCTCTTTGATAAATGTGACATTTAGTTACTATTTTCATTTCACTCTCTCTGATAAGTGGGACATTGAATTGCTGTTTCAAATGATCTGCATATAAATTAGGAAACTCACTAGATCTTTTTAATTGCTTGGTCCGAATTTGCTATTTATTAATAAAATATATATTTTTTTAAATTTAATTATAAAAATATATAAATATTTATATAATTATACCTTAATCTGACAACTCATAGAAATTTCGCCTAATCCACCTATAGTAGACATTAACAAGTATTAGTGAAGATATTAAGGTTTTAAACGTTTATCAAAAAAAAGAAAAAAAAAGGTGGTGAACAGCTGCAGAAGTATCCAAAGGGAAAGCCATCCACCGACAAAACCAAGACAAAAGCTAATCCCCCTCAAAACAATGAGTCCAGTGAGTTTAATCTTTTTCACGATTTAAACCAATGATATTAAACATAATATAATATAAAAAATAATATGAATATATAAATATTTTAAAATTTATATAATATGAATTATTAATATTTTAAAATTTATATATATAAAAAATATTAAATACAATTATGATATGATAAAATATATTATACGGATCAACTAATAAAATCAAAATAGAAAAACTAGCCCACCCCCCAAAAAAAAACCAATGATTAAATTAGTTATTCTCTCCAGCAATTTAAGTTTGGCATTATTAATCACGATATTGCATGAAAAAAATACAATATATTAATATTTTAAAATTTATATATTGTAAATTATTAATATTTTAAAATTTATATAAATAATAAAATATATTAAATATTATTATGATAATATAAAATATATTACATGAATCAACTGATCAAAACAAACATGAAAGCTAAGTCCCGTAAAACAATAATTACACTGGTTAATCTCTCTGACCATTTTAAATCTAGCAATATTAATCACAACACAGCAGAAAAAATGATACAAATACATGAATATTTTAAAATTTATATAATATAAATTATTAATATTTTAAAATTTATGCAAATAGTAAAGTACATTAAACATGATAAAATGTATGATAAAAATCAATGGGCAAAAACCGAGACACGAAAGCTAAGTCCCCCAAAACAATGATTACACCGGTTAATCTCCCCCACCAATTTAGATCCGATAATATTAAACGCAATATAATATGAAAAAATTATACGAATATCTAATTATCTTAAAATTTATATGATACAAATTATTAATATATCAAAATTTATGCAAATATAAAATATATTAGACATACCTATGATTAAAAAAATATATAAATATTATATAAATATATGAATTATCGTATTTACATCCAATTTACCCAAAGAAATTCTACAATGTTTACTTAAGCTTTTCATGACCCTTAACAAAAACATTTGATTCTATTCTATGTGCCTAAAAGGGGAGAACTCCTTAAATTCCAAAGTTGAAATCAATTCCAAATCTCTGTTCATAAATCTTCATGATTGAGAAAAATCAATGATGAGCTGTAATTTTTCATTTTATATAAACATATATATATTATCTGTTACACGCTTAAAGTTTTAAATTGATTTAATATTTTTATCATATTAAATAAAAATATTATTTTTAATATATATTTAATAATTAAAATTTTTTATATTAAATAAAAAATAAATATTTTTTAATTTATTCTAAATTTAATACTTATAATTTACGTAAATTAAATATAAAATATAACAATTAGATTAAATAAATATAAATTTATACAACGTTACTCACTGTGAATGGATTGAACGATTTGAAATACGATATAAAGTAAATTAGATTGCAAAATCAAACGAAAGATAAAGTTGAATTTTAGACCAAATTGATTACGACATCTGCAATATTATATTAAGTTTTGAAAGTTTTTACTGTTAAGCATAGTTATGGAAACTAGAAAGTTATTTAAAACAAAAGTAATTGATTTTTTTTAATTTAAAAGTAAATATTTCAATTAACACGTAATAATGAATATAAATAAATAATTCTAACATTTTATGCTTCGACGAATCGAATTTCATTTCTTTTAAATGAAAGAAAAAATTATCTTATCGTATCACATTTTTTATAAATATTAAATTATAATTCGATTCTTGTTTCGAAAATTGAATCGATTTTAATTTTAATTAACTTTGACACGTATTCAAATAACAGTGAAAATTCACTTAATTTTATTTACAAAGTAAGACTAAAATGGGAATTTCTCCTTTGTATATAATGAAAAATTGCGTTTGAAATTGACAAAATTTATCCGAATTACCTGAAATCAAAAAACTAATTCAAATAATCAAATCCAAGCTTATTTATTAAGGAAGTAAAATTTTAAACCGAAATACAATGTGGAATTGTCTTTGGAGTTCGCAAAATTAGTCCGAACCCAAAAAATTCACTTAACTCATCAAATTATTTGAATTTAACTTAAATTGATTGGATAAAAGAATCAATAATACAAATTTAAAACTGTTCGCCTCAAATTTAATATGATTCAAATATAAATGGAATGATTTAAAATTAAATTGGTTAGATTATTACCAAATTAAAAAAAAAATTGCTAATGAGTTATCTAAGAGTATTTTTTTTTAAAATTACCATATATAACAATATCTTTCTTCGATATATTAAAGCTAATAAGTAATATTTTAAATTAGCATTTGGTACAATGTTATTATTATACTTTCGAAATAATAAATTAACTAAACAAACCCTTAAAAATTTGAAAATAAAAGGGTTAAACACTTTTTTCTCTCATACTTTATCTCGATTTTTAGTTTGCTATTAAAAAAAAATTGATAATTTGATATTTTTATGCTCATTCCATTATACATATTAATCATTTGAATTAATAATATTAATTACATTGATATGACAGTCAATAATTGATAAAAACTTAACATATGACATTTTGTCACGTTAGTCATGCTACATCATCACAAAAAAATTAATTTTTTGTTGAAAAATTTTCTTTAATTGACTTAGCTTTTTTCTTTTAGGTACCGAGTTGACAAACTAGAATGTAATCCGTGTTAAGTTGAGGTAATAAAAGGCGTGAGTTTGAACTGAAACTCATGAGTTGAAATTTCATTTGAGATAAAAATAAAAATATTTATTTATTTAATTAAAAAAATTTAATTCTCAATCTTAATTTTAAATTCGATTATTTATATTCAAACTCGAATTTAAATTTAAATTAAAATATTTTTCAATGCCAATAAAAAAACTCGAATTTGCTTAATAACTCAAACCTAACTCGATAATAACATAACAAAATTAAAAAATATTTTTGCAAATATAAATTTTTTGTTTATATGTTACCCAAAATCAGAGCATGACTGGCGCTAAAAATTGAGTTTTTTTTTTTAAAGATTTTATTCTAAGTTTAATTATTTATTTTTTGGAATTTCAATTCTTTTCTGTTTGTATAATCTGTCAAGTGATTGAAGCCAGGCTAGCATCTTCCACCATGATTGAACATGGCCCCCCCCATTCACCCTCTCCTTCTCTCACCCTTGGTTTCACCCTCTTTTTCTATACTACCTCCTCAATACGATAAATTATATATTTATATCATATTTTTATTTTAAAATATATTATAATTATAATTATATTAATAATTTATAATATATAAAATTTGATATATTTATATATTTATATTTAATAATATCATGAGTATAATCGCTATGTAAAAATTTTTTTTCTTAACTCAAATTCAAATTAATCTTAAAGCTTATTTCATTATTTAAAATAATATTAAAAATTATTTTAATATTATTATATATAATTAAATTTAAAAATAAACCTTTTATTAATTTATTTGTAATTCTTGCTGTTTGGCTTTAATTATAACAAATCTTATAAAAACCAATCTAAGAAGATCGAATTAGCTATTCAACTTATAAATAAATCTATTTATATTATTTTTATATCAAATTAATTATATTATATATTATATATCTTATACAAAATTATTAAATTAATTCTACCCTTTCAAAATTTTTTATAATTTAAAAATAAAAAATTATAAATATTAAAATTTAAATAATATATTTATAAATAATTTAATAAATTAATCGAAATAAATATTGAATTTACGTACACTCAAAGTCCTTTTTCTTCCTTCAAGCGAACTGACAAAACCCACCTCTTTTTAACTTAACCCTTCATCTCCCCACGTCTGAAAACAAATCTCGGAAAATCTAACAGTGTTAGTGTAACTTTATCGTTTCCCACTAAAAAAAATAAAATACAATTTTATAAATATAATATGAATAAATAATAAATATAAATATATTTTTAAAATTTATAAAAATATATTATTATCGTATTAAAATTAATATAAATATAAAATAATTTAATTATAATTATAATATAATAAAATATATTATTATAATATAAATACACTAAGTATAAATATTTATTTATTATTATTATTATTTTTTTTTTTTTACTGTGGGATTCAAATGGGGTGAGGGAGGGCCGTTTGAGACAAAGTTGTCGGCGAGAGACGTTACCAATCATATTTTACTTAAGGGGTAACTTATTGATTGGTGACTATTTAATTCTTTTTTATTTCAATTATTTTTTTACATTGTCAATATTTTTTTAAAAATTATTATATATATTTTTATAAAAAATTATGTTTTAAAAATAAAAATAAAAATAAAAATAAAAATAAATTACATTAAAAATTAAATTAGTGTAATTTTTAATTTTCAGTTTAGCTATTTCAAGGCAAATCTATTCATTTAAGCAACATTTTAAATATTTTAAAATAATTTTAATATTAAATATAATTATTAAATAATAAAAATATATTTAATTTAAAAATCTGATCTTTAATATAATTTAAAAAAAATATAAATTCAAATCTCATATTAAAAGAATAAATTTTTTTTTTTACTAATTTCAGATCAATTCAAATAATTTTTAATTTTTATATAATATTAAACCAAATAAATGACCGAATTTTGTTAAATTAATTTAACTGATTTAATTCGATTTTTTTAACTATTGTGGCAAATGTTAAGAGTATAGCCCCTTGAGATAAAAGCTCGTGATTGAAAAGCTGTCATATTATATTACTTAACCGTGTGAGAATTACATTATGTCCAAATATATATATATATATGTGCTAAATTGAACTAAAAATTTGCGTCTTTTATATATAATTAATAATTAATGCTCATAATTCACATACTTACAGAAAAGCTGCTCTGTTCTTTCTTCTTCTCCATCTTCTTCTTCTTCTTCTTCTTCTTCTTCATTATCGAAGCATTTGAGCAACTATCAGCTTTTTCATCTTCTTTACTAACTTCATCTCTTTGGTCAACTGTTGCTGAGGCCTTTTAACATATGAAGATGCCAGTAAGTATGTTTCCTTTTTAACTGGGGATTGGATTGGATTAGATTAGATTTTTTTTTTCTTTTCATCTCCGGGTTTTTCTTTTCTTGGTTGGATTTGCCAAACAAAAAGAATTTGAAATCTTTGATTTGCTGAATTTGTAAAAAAAAATGTTTTTGATGGATAGGACTGATTATTTTTCTGGGTTTTTTTGTTAACTGGATTTTATCATCATCAACGGTGGCTAATGTTAGACTAGCGGTTAGTATCAAATACAAATATGTATCATATAAAAATATATTTTTCGAACTTATGTTTGAATATATATCAAATAGAAATAATGATACTTTAAAAAATTGAAGAATCTGTGTAACATAGATTATGGCGATTCAACTTATTATATATATACGTATATTTCTTCTGGATTGCCTTCTCGTTGTTTGATATTATGTCCGTTCAGTTTGTGGAATTTTATTACTTCATCTTAGCTTTTGTTTAGCAGACTTCCGGTTTTTATTGGATTCTAAAACTTTCAGCTTTTCGAACCCGAATTTAATTCATTTAATTTGTATATTAATTATAGTTTCATAGATTTAAAGTTCAAATTTTAGTATCTACTACCTTTTGACCTTCCTTGTACCGAAAAAAATTCAGCTTATTCATTTTCTTTTTGCAGTTACAAGATAAGATCATTGACATTGACATTTAAGATTGTTTGTAATTTTTTTTTCTTGCAATTTATGGTTGCTTTAACGCTTGTTTAATTTCTTGGAAATTCCTTTATTTTAGTCAGATTACAAAAGTTTGGTCATTTGCCTCCTTAATTAACTTTATTTATTTTGGATTCTTTTTCTCTAAATTATTTGATACAATCGTTCATCATTTGAATAATGATCATGGTTCATTATATTTGTATAATATGTCCAAAGTTTTTGTCATTTCTTAATTTAGAAATGCCTGCTATTAGGTTCCTCTTTTTCTCATTAGTGCATTCAAAGACATGGATATTTTTATCATTGTACAAAAGAGGTCTTAGCCTACGAATATGATGAGATTTCGGACCTCAGACTTATTGAATATCATTCGTAATTTTTTAGTACAATGGAGGTAGTAGCCTGACAATAGGAAAATGGGCTGCAGATATTGGGGTTTGAACCTTAAACCTGCTAAATACAACTTTTTAAAGTTAAAAATAGTTGCATGCACTAACTGAGTTAAGCTTAGGGTTCAAGCTAGTAAGGGTTTGATTCTCTTTGTTCATGTCTTGTATCCTTGATGTAAAATTTTTGATCTTTTTCATTTTTAATTGCTTGTATAAGTCTTTTCTCTAGACCTAAAAATACGGAAATGGATTACAAATGTTGAGGCTTGATTCTTAGACTTATTGAATGCTACCTCTTAAAGGTGGCTACATGAATCCATTTAGCTAAGCTTTGGCGTTCAAGCTAACGCTTTGATTCTCTTTGTTCTTGTCTTGTATCCTTGATATGAAATTCTTGATCTTTTTCCTTTTTACTTGCTTAGTTCTGTCCTGTTTCTGGTACAAAGTGGGTCATAATTTGAGAATGAGGGAACAGTTACAGATATTGGAACTCGAATCTCAAACCTGTTGAAGGCCCATTTTTTCAAGATGATTGTATGAACTAATTGAGCTAAGCTTTAGGCTTATTTTTTTTCTTCTCAAATCATTGATATCTGTAATTTTTTTTTCTTCTGAGAATCAACCGTTTTGTCTTTTTCCTTTTTGTATTGTTGCAAAAGGTGGCATTGCTCTTGCTGCTGGCGTTGTGCAATGCAATCAGAATCAATGGACAAGAGAGCAATGGACAGTGTGATCGTAAGCTGACATTGGATCCGAGACCACATAGTGTATCGATATTGGAATTCGGTGCTGTTGGAGATGGCAAAACTTTGAACACCATTGCCTTTCAAAATGCCATTTTCTATCTTAAATCATTTGCCGACAAGGGCGGTGCCCAACTTTACGTGCCACCTGGAAGATGGCTTACCGGAAGTTTCAATCTTACCAGCCATCTCACTCTCTTCTTGGAAAAAGGTGCCGTCATTCTTGGATCACAGGTATTCCTTTTGGCTCTTCATTCAATCGAAACAATGCATATTACTAGGATTCATCTCAGTTGTTTTTCTTGCTTTTTAAGGATCCATCTCACTGGGATATCGTTGAACCTTTACCCTCATATGGTCGAGGAATCGAACTTCCCGGTGGTAGATATCGAAGCTTGGTAAATGGCTATATGTTGCGTGATGTTGTAATAACCGGTAAGATTAGCTCTGAACTTCGCTTATGCTTGTTCTGTCGCCACTGTCGGTTCATTGCAATCTTGGTCAAGTCTCGGATGAACTCACACTTGAATGTTGCACTAGGTGATAATGGAACCATAGACGGGCAGGGCTCAGTTTGGTGGGAATGGTTCAAATCACATTCTTTGAACTATACCCGACCTCATCTCGTGGAATTCGTGTCATCCAAATATGTAGTCATTTCGAACATTAGCCTTTTGAATGCCCCTGCCTATAACATTCATCCTGTCTATTGCAGGTTTATTTTTGATAATCTTTTCGATTGCTATGCTCATTCTTTAACCCTTTGTGTTCGATGTGCAAATAAATCAAGAAAGTTAAATTTATATCGACTTTGATTTTATGCAGCACTGTACGCATTCATAACATATCGGTCTATGCTCCACCGGAATCACCATATACTGTCGGCATAGTCCCAGGTTTGTGATGGATAATACCTTAACTTTTTCATATCAAGAAACCGAAGTTGTTTTTTCATATACCATAACCCAGCATAATCTTTATTCGTATTTGATATTTGCAACTATCGATCTTTTGTTTCGTTTCATCTTTTGGTTGAACATACCATAAAAAAGTTTCTTAAGGAACAAATTGTATGCTTAACTGTTACTAGTTGCCAGGAAAATTAGTCTCTTGTCGTGTTTAAAGATGGTTCTGCAGCAAAAATTTCTGAATCACTCTTAATGTTCGGATTTCAGATTCTTCAGATAACGTTTGCATCGAGGACTGCAACATTAGCATGGGTCATGACGCGATTTCCTTCAAGAGTGGCTGGGATGAGTATGGCATTGCTTACGGCAGACCTACAACAAACGCCCATGTTCGAAGGGTCTGCCTTCAGTCATCCTCTGGCTCTTCCATTGCCTTTGGTAGTGAAATGTCCGGTGGCATTTCCGATGTCCAAGTTGAGCACGTCAACCTCTACAACTCGCTGACCGGTATCGAGTTTAGAACAACGAGGGGTAGGGGCGGTTACATGAAAAAGATCATCATATCAGATGCGGACTTGCTGAACGTTAACACGGCATTTGGTGCCATCGGTGACTACGGATCGCATCCGGATGACAAATTCGATCCTGATGCCCTCCCGGTACTGGAGAAAATCACCTTGCAGAATATCATTGGCACAAACATCACCATGGCTGGTAACTTCACTGGAATCCAAGAATCACCCTTTACTTCTATATGTCTATCTAATATCTCCTTGTCAATCAACCCTATATCTACCACTTCTTGGACATGTTCATATGTTTCTGGGTTTTCAGAGTCCGTCTTCCCAGAACCATGCTCCGAACTCAAGAACTCTAACACTTCTTCAACGTGCTTTTCTCTCCCAACCCCTAATGGTAGAACCGCGGACTTATGATTACCATTTCCTTCCTACCAAACATATAAGTTCGAAAAATTTCAATCCGTTATCATCTCAAGATGTCGTCCGATGTCCGATTCTTTAGAATAAAGATCCCAAACCTTGTTCATTTTGAGCATGATGTTGCAAACCTGCAGATTTGTTTTGTACAGCTTTCATTTGTTCATTCTTGTAAGGAAATTTTTGGTGAAAAAGGGGTCTTTTCGGGGTATTTTTTTTTTGTTACTTGTTGCTGTTTTATCGAAATTCTTTTCTTCTTCTTCTTCTTCTTTTTTACTTATGTTTATAGTTTTGGTATCATTGTAAAATTATTTTATTGTTTTGGATTGATTTATTGAATGAAAATGGTAGATAAAGAGGTATTCAAAGGGGTCATTTGATTGAATTTAAGTGTTCTTCTTGGTAGGGCTGAGAAAAAAAAATCGAGGAAATCAAAAACCGATCCGAATGTAATGTTTGGTTTAATTTCGGTTTCAATTTTGGTAATAATTAAATATATTTCATTCGATTTTGTTTTGCTTCATAAATTAAAAACTTGTAATTATTTGAACCAACTTAAATTTTATTTTTTATTAATTTTATGATATATAAATAAATATTTGATTTTTAAATTAGTAAAAAGCTTTTAAAATACTCGATTAACATAATGAAGGAGAAAAAATCCAAGTAAATTCCAAATTTTCAATTGCATTGGATGCCTGACAATAACCAAAAGTTTAAACCTAATTCGTATCTTGTCAATGAGATAGTTGTTGGCCTAAAAATTCAATCTTAGAAGATGGAATTTCAAACCCCTCGAAGAATATAAGAAACGAAACCCGGATCACGATTTAAAAAAATTTTGAAATTTAAGTTCATGCGTAAATTTGGCCACATTAGATGGTTCAAATTACTGTTTAAAAGATATTAAATGATTGAAAAATTTATTTTTATATTAATATTTATATATTTTTATAATTAAATTTAACTAAAAATATGTTATTTTATTTTGTAAAAAATGATCCGCCCACTCGGTCTTTGAACATGTGCAATTGACTTATGTAATTATCTTTGAAAAGTATAACGGTTACGATCCTTTTCTGATCCTTAAAATACAACTTATTTTGTGTGTGTACACATATAAGAAAATTGTTCATTAAGAAAATAATTTTTTTTTATCTATTTACCATAAATTTTATCTTAGTGGCCCTATCTTAATTCTTTTTGTCACATTCTAAGAAAATCAACTAAAAATTAGATTTCATGATTATACCTTGTTTGGGTGTTAATTAATGAAGAAATTGAGAGTTATTTAAGTTCAATTCGATAAAAATTTTTGAGTATTATTTGTTTGTTATTTAAGATGAGTTCAAATTATTCAAATAATTTTTTTATTTTATTGAATCTAATCGAGTTTATTAAATCGAATTAAAATAGTTTGAAAAATTACTCAATTGAGTTTGAATATAAAACAATATTACAATATAGGATAAAAGTTGTAAATGAAATACCTATGCTTGCAACTTATTTGGGTGTGGCCGGATAAAATTTAAATTTGATTCAATTATTTTAGATTTAAATTAGAGTTATGAATCGAACTGAATTTAAGCATTGTAATATTTGAATCGAATAGTTCACATGTAAATAATTAAATTTAAAATTAAATATTAAAATTGAAACTATTTTTATTTCAAATTAAACCTCTTATTTCGAGTCAATCTCAAGCTTTGAAATTTAAAATTTCAAAATCGAATTTGAACTTTTTATAACTTAAACTACGCTTGACTCGTTTACGCTTTTTGTTAGTCAAGGGAAAAGAATATTGAGATTAGTGGGCTATCCACCCAATCCAAGATGGTTCTAAAATCATTTGACAGTGAAGCAAAAGCCCAGCCATAAAACCAAAACTTCAAAATCGCCCTAAGCCGAAGATCGACCGCCACCTCTGTGATTCCATTGTTCAACAACCGGCGGCTTCCGTTGTTTCTCAAATTGCTCCTTCTCTCTTTGGCCCTTTTGCCGTTTCTGAAGCCGCCATATCCGCCATCTCTTATTTGTGTAAGTCTCATATTTGCTTTTCTTCTTTGAAAAAAAAAAAAAAAAGCAATGATCTTTTGAACTTAACTGAACAACAAATAAGCCTCTTTACTGCGAGAACTCAAAGCCTCCTTTAAACAAGGTTTCTATCCTTCTTTTGAGCTGATATTAGTTCTTCTGGGTACACTTTTTTAAGTTTATCGTTTACTTCAACTATAAGAAACTCTTGTTGAAAACTTAGCTTGAAAAAAAACACCATTTTTTGTGTATGTTGGGAGGTTTTAGGGGGGGGGAATCTGAATTTTAATCCTGAGTTAGTTTTTACTGTTAATTTCTAATGTCGTTTTTTCTTATCTTTTTCTTTGGTTGTGTCTTCAGCTAAAGCTTTGTGATTCTGGGTTTTGCTCTTTTTTGAGCTTGGAATTGGGAAACATGGATTTTTGCATATGTTAATTTAGTTTATGTTTTGCTATTTCAGGTTAATGGGATCGTCGAATATTAGAGATATCTTGACAGCATTTAGTCCATCTTTGGACTACTTTGCTATTAGCTCTGGAGATGGTCGTATTAAGGTAGCTAAAATCATTCCAAGTTTGCCATTGATTAATTACAATTTTGGGAACAAGTGGTAACGTTTTATGTGTGAGAATTCATCCCAATGACCATGCCTACTCTCTCTTGGAGCACTTGGTGTTGTCTGGTTCCCGGACTCATCTCAATGACCCTGCCCACTCCCTCGGAGCGCTCGGCATCACCTAAGTCTCAGTGATCCTGCCTACTCCTATCCCTGAATCCAAGCGTCTTGGAGGGGCTAGGTCACGGGTGATGCCTAGCGCCTTGGAGAGGCAGGCAGGGTCACCGGGACATGGGTGATGCCGAGCCCTCCCAAAGGGAGTAGGCAGGGTCATTTAGACAAGTCTGGGACCTGGGTGACGCCAAGCCCTCTGAGAGGGAGTAGGCATGATCATTGGATGGGTTCTCACGTTATGGTCCAATGTGAATAACATTTTTCTTTCCCCTTAAAATTTACATTTATGTCTTGTTAGATTTGGGACACTTTGAAGGGTCAAATTCAGACTGAATTTGTGGACATTGTATCAAGTGAGGAAACTAACATATATGCTAAGGCAGAAAGGGGGCATCTTTCGATTGATTACAAATGTATGAAGTGGTTGTCTTTTGACAAAAAGGTTTGTCGTTTCATATGTTAATAAAATGTTTTTGCAGAATTTAGATGAGGGCCTATTTCTTCAATGATGAACTAACTTTTGGCTAAAACTGTTAAATATTGCAGAAGAAAAGGAAACTTGGAAGTTCTTTGCTAATATTGGGAACAGGAAGTGGCGATATCTTAGCACTTGATGTATCTGCTGGTCACCTGAAGTGGAAAGTTAGTGATTGCCATCCTGGGTATGCATATGTTGTTGAATTCATTTTTAATCCCTTAATTTACCTTTGAACCGCAAAGCATATATTTGCTAAATCTTAGTTGAATTCATGATAAAGTAACTGCGAATGATAGTCGAATTTCTGTAACTGCTATATGCAAATATAGTTTAGGTCTGGATTTTAACTTAAATTGATGAGATCCCAGGAAATTGTGGAATTGAATATTTCGGTTTTTTTATAGACATTTTGCATTCTGCAAGAACTCCCAAAGATTTTGATTGTATTATAATGGGCTCATGATGATTTCGTGTGAATGCATTAGCCATTAAGTCTGGATCCATTGCTTAGTATTGTTGTCTCCTCTCATTTTCTCTCATAATGATTCACAGGGGTGTCAGTGCCATTGCATTTGCTACAAACGGCTCTTGCATTTATAGCGCTGGGGCTGACGGGATGGTTTGTGAAATCGATTCCTTGACTGGAAACCTATTGGGGACGTTCCGAGCTTCTACAAAGTCAATATCCTGTATGGCTGTCTCATCAGGTAGGTTTTTTAGGCTGCACTCAGAGCTTCATACTGAATCCATCATGTCAAGATGGACTGTATCTTTGATGATGGTATTTGTTTTATTGGGCTTTATGCTCTATTATACTGGACATATATTACTATGTTAGCGGTTGGTTTCAACTTTATTATACATTCCTAAACATTAAATGTGATAAAACACATGAGATAGCATATGGGAGCTTCCTTTGCTTGCTATGTTACTCAGACTCGAGTGTGAGTGTCAGGCACCTACCTGTGTCCGATACGGGTATATTTAATTTTTTCAAAGATTTCCATATTTGGAGGGTCCTTGGAGGACGATATCTTCATACCTATGTCCAGATATGCATTGAATATGAGTACTTCAAGAAATATGAAGAGTGAGAGCAACATAGCTTGCTTGTGTTAGATTGAAATAATTCTTTCTTGAGGTTTCAGTTTTTTTTTTTTTTCATTTTGCTGATGCTATAACTTGGACTTGGACCTTTCTTTTAGATGGAAAGATGTTAGTCACTGCAGCTGCACAGTTGAAGACTTTTGATTGTTCTAATCACAAAAAGATACAGAAGTTTACTGGACATCCTGTAAGTGTTTTCAAGTTTCTTTGCCTTTTGCGATCGCACCTTTATCCAATTAAGTGGAGATGCACTTTGAATCTCGTAATCTCGTTACTTTTGCCATTAGTTAATCAGTGGTTTTCAATAAATTCATAGGGATCTGTTCGGTGCATGATATTTACCGAAGATGGAAAATTTATCCTATCATCTGCTGTTGCTGAAAGATATATTGCCATATGGAGACTGGATGGAGGCAAGAAGCTGTCCGCTAGTTGTGTTTTAGCAATGGAGCACCCTGCAGTCTTCATAGATAGCAAACATGTTAATGGAGATATCTATGTTTTTGCCATTTCCGAAATTGGTGTTTGTTATTTCTGGTACAGTCAGGATGTTGAGACATTACGCGATGCCAAGCCCACGAAACTTTCATTATCTTTGGAAGATGGTTTACCTAAACCTCACAAAGGTGCATCACCCATGGTGTTTGCTGCAAAATTGCAAGGCATTGCCAAGCCAGCATCGGTGCATGCATTTCTTGCCCATGGTTTGTTGGTAAAGCCGTCATTTCAGAAAATTGTGGTGCATTATGGCACGGACATATTATTGAGTAGTTCTCAGGATGGGGTCCTTTTACCGAGGAGTCAATCCGTTAACAAATCGAAGAAAGGGCTGGATGTGCAAAATAGAGGTACATATGATCATAATTTGTAAGTATGCTGGAATAATAACTTCACGACAAGTTGACAATAGATGCACGTCTTGGTTTCAGTGTTGGGGACATTATATTGCTATATATGTTGTGAACCTTGCATTCTCGGGGACCCCATTAATACAAAATTTCTAGTTGTTGGTATTAAATCTGTGTTTGATGCTTATGAGTCCTAGGTGTTTGATGCTTATGAGTCCGTACCTAGGATCATCTTATGTTATCTTTGTCCAATTTGGCATGATAGCTAATTGCTTATCTTATTATGTAAATAGTAGTTGCATTGGATCGTGCAAATGCTGAGGATGCTATGCTTCCAATCCCAAAGATTCTTGATCTTCACGAGGAAAAAGAGGATAGACATAGAAGTTTGAGTGTTGATGCTGATGAAGTAATGACTGATTCCATTGACCACCGGAGCCAATCAAAGTTCGTGGATGGAAAAGGTAGATTTATCTTTCAAATTTTCATGTGTCTGGAGCATAATAACTAGCTGTATTTTTTTTTTCCTCTTAAAATTTTTTTGGGTTAAAAGCTCTTTATATGTTGAAGAAAATTTTTCTTGGAGGTCTGCATGGTTAAAAGTTCTTCAAAAATGCTTGTATATATCATCAAAGTAGTTGCTATTGCAAGTGGATTATACCGGGTTTCCTTTAATCTTGTAAATGTATCATAAGCCGGAAATCAATGCAGTATAGACTGTTCAAGAATAGAAGCATTGCTTCTGCCTATGTTGCTCTAAGTTGTCATTTTTCTTAAAGTACCGTGCCTGTCACATATTAAGAAATGTGGGATATGACAATCCAAGAGTACTTCAAATCCATGGAAAAACTTAAGAAAAATTGAACGTAACTGTGTCGGACAAATACTCATATCTGACAGTTACACTCCAGTTTGAGTAACATAGGCTTCTGCCTGTGAGAAAAACAAATTGATACAAAGGACTGGATGGAAGCAATATGAATCTTTCTTGTTAGATTTCTTGGCATTATTTGTATATGTTGCATCTACCTTCTTTTCAATATTAGTGCTGCCAATATTTTCATGTTTCCTTTGCTTGTTTCTATTGATTTTTTAAAATTATTTTGGCCCATGAAGATGACTTGACAAAATTGGAAGCCGACTCTGAAGTTCTCTGCGTGGAGGATCAGTTAAGATCACTAGGAATACTTGATACATCTAACTCTCAGCTTGATTCTATTGTACTCGATGGTATCAATTTAGAAGCTAATATGCCACCGAAGAAGGTTTGTTTTTTTATCAATTTAGAAACAAAATCTAATGTTTATTTATGATGCTGTGACTTTTCATTTTTCTTGAAATACTGGTGTCCGATACTCGTATCCAACGCATATCAAGACATGGGCATGAGGATATGACCCTCTAAGGACCCTCCAATACAAGGAAAAACATAGAAAAAACTGGACATGCTCGTGTCCGACACTCACACCCGATTCAATTAACATAGATGTTTATGATTCCAAATATATCTATTTATTTTTAAGTAAGATTAAATTTGTGTTGGTTGGCTAATTTATGTGTTAAATTATCAGATGAGGGCAGCTCTTTCTTCTATGGAGCCCAGCGATGCCCACAAGTTGCTGGAACACTTGGTAAAATTGTGGCAATCAAGGTTTTGCTTAGTCTTCTTTACTTGGATTCTCTACCATTTAACATTTTATATGCCGATAAATAATTAAAATCAGTCTATCAGTCAATACGCACGGATTATGGAGACAAATTTTATAGAAGTAAAATTCCAGTTTATTGATTTAATTAGATATTCTTTATCTGAATACTGGTAGATTGACGAGTTAAATTCTACGTTACCCCAACTTTTCATTTTCCCGACACCCATATCTGGCACATATTCGGACATAGTTATAGAGGATCATACCACCAAATATATGCAAAAAAAAAAACTTAGAAAAAATTGTTTAGCATATTGTATTGGAAACGTACCCGTATCCGATACTATCGAGTTCGAGTGACATAGCTCACATTTAGTATATTAACTTAAGCTTAACCAAGTATGAAGCTTCATTATTTTTACATGCTAGGCAACTAGCGTGAGTTTTTGCTCAATATTTCAAGCTTGTTTCTATTTAATCGAACGATCTTCCATTTCTTCTTGCAAGAAAATAGCTATGAAAATGATAATGCTTGAAAATTTACTCTTTTATTGTCTTCAACAGGTCATATAGTGGAAAGTATGTTCTTCCATGGATATATAGTGTATTGGTGAATCATGGTCATCTTATAAAGTCTCAAGAATCCCGAACCCAGATTTTTAATTCCTTATCGAAGGTAAATGTCGTGGAAGGAAAATTTCCGAGCCTTTTTTTTTTTTTCTAGCAAGCATTCTTTTCTCTTCCTTTAGCTTAAGCTTTTGTCAGCGGCACGATTTTGTTAGTTTCTTATATTATAAAGGAACTTTCTTCCCCTTGTTGGTAACCTACGCTCATAGGTGGTTCAAACTATGTTACTCCAACTCTTCATTTTTTCTTGAAGCATCCGTGTACGATTCTTATGTCCGACATATTTTAGACATCTTATGGGGATATGATCCTCCAAATACATGAAAAAAATTGAAAAAAATTAAACATACCCATGTCGGCCGTATAATTATATTTGATTCTCACACGGTCACACCTAAGTCCGAGTAACATAGGTTTCAGCAAATGTTTTCACCCTGAGCAAAGTTATCCTTTCGTTGTTATCTTAAAGAATGAGATCAATTCGTAATTGAACTTATGATTCACAATGCCCCCCCCCTTTTTTTTTCTTCAGAATACTAGATCTAGAGGATTAGCTATTCAGCCTTTGCTACAATTATCCGGTCGATTACAGCTAGTAACAGCACAGGTTCGTAAGTTAATGTCACGACTTCGATTAAATATTTGCTGTCCGTGTTTGATTGTATTTCTTATGTTCTCAAAACAGATTGACAAGGCAGCTCGGAACAAAAGTCAAGACTCCACAACTGATCAAGAAATGGAAGAAAGTGATGACAACGTAGATGACGTTCTTTATGGGGAAGATGATGACAAATCTCAAATAAGTAGCGACGACGATAATTAACTGCCTTTGGTGCAAGAGGGAATAGTACTAATACTATGTTTTTGTTATTAATTGTGGGACAATTTATAGTTTCTGAACTGAAATTGATTGTTGAAGATATAATCGTTTGTTATTTAAGGATTCTCTTATTTCAAGTGGATTTTGTTCCAATTTTTTATTTTTCTTGAAGTACCCATGTTTGACTCCCGTGTCAGACACATTGCTAGACATGGGTATAAGGATCTGACCCTTCAAGAACCCTCTAAATATATAGGAAAACCTAAAAAAAAAATTGAACACACCTATGTTGGACATATACTTGTATTTAATATTCATACCTGAGTCCGAGTAACATAGGAGTTATTTTAGGTTGTTAAGATTCGCACAGAGCTGTCGATACGAAACTGATTTCTTCTACAGTTGAAAATTTGTTGGGTCTAGAATCCAAAGCTTAGCTTAGTTCATATACCCATCATTAAGAGGTGACATCTAGCAGGTTTGGAGTTTGAATTCTAACTTTTGTAACTTTTCTTTATCCCCAAGTTACGGCATTCTTTGTAAAAAAAATGTTGGGTCTAATAGGAAAACTCTTCAAATTTTGATCTATGTTACTCGGACTAAGGATGTGAGTATCGGATACGGGCATATGTTAGATATGTGTATGTTTAATTTTTCTTTAAATTTTTCATGTAGTTGTAGTCATATCTCCATATGTTCGAAAATGTGTTGGATACAAGTTTCAGACATCGGTATTTAAAGAAAAATAAAGAGCTAGAGCGACATAAATTCAGGTTGTTGATATGATATTATGCTTTACTACCTGGTTTTAATTGTTTCATGACGTAAATGCGTAATT
>JBBYHO010000021.1:5478466-5492264 GCA_038382025.1 Adansonia gregorii
CTTTAGTGGAAATTCTCAAATTTTAGAATTATTCAAGATTTGAGTAGCTCTTTTATTCTATGTCAGATCTAAATTTATTTTTTTATCTGAGTTAAATTGGATGAATCTAATTTAAATCGTTATTTATTAATTAAAATAATATTTTTATTTAAATTTAATTATAAAAATATATAAATATTAATTAAAATTTTTTTATTTTATTATATATTTAACAGTAATTCAAGCTATTGACTGGATCAAACCTAAATTGAGTTTTTTTTTTTTTTTTTGGTCTCAAAATCGTGGCTCAATCTATAGTAGGTTTCCCATAGAAATTCCCAATAACTAAAGAGAAATGACGAACATGTTCACCTATGGGACATGCAAACTAGCGGCAAAAACTTTGGTATCAAATCTGCACCTTTTCCATGTGAAATAAAAGCATTATTTAATCCGTAATTTTGATGGCTATTAACTTGTATCAAACTTTTTGATATCAAATCTCGTGAAAAACATTTAGTGAGTTAATATTTACACGCATAATATAAAAGTTGAACTAGAATTAAAAGTAGTTTAAACTTAAAATGATTTAAATTTAAAATAAAAAATTAATAAATTTATTTAAGTGTTTTATTGGCATACATCTAATAGGAGAACCTACGAATATGTCAATTATGAATTGGGCGCTTTAACCATTTAGTTATTGATACTTAGTCGAGATTCTCGTACATATTGAACAACTAAATTCTAATTGAAATAAAATCTTTAAGATGAATCGATGCAAACTTAAAAAAATAAATAAAAATGCCCATGTCCAATATATACTTACATATCTAACACTTATTTCAAATTCATATTTGATACACATTCGTATTTGGCACATGCCTAAAATCCAATTATATCTTATAATTTGACTTTCGCACGTTCACCTAATTTTAGGAATGACTCAAGAAGAGATGAAAAATGTTTACATTGGTAGTAGACTTAATAATTAACGTATTTGTGTTATATTAAAATATTTTATCGTATCATATTCATGTAATCATGTCTAATATTATCAAATTTACTTGATAGGAAGTTGATGAGATTTTAATCACAAAGAAAAGGTGAGATGACTCTAGTAATGGTATAAATAGAAGTGCCTATCCATCGAATTATAATTTAAAAAATTTTTATATTTTTTATTGAAGGACGAATCGTTAACTTACAGCAGTGATGAAAAATACGAAAAGGCTACGAACGCAATGTATACGATGCGGATATACATATATATTTTATAAGTAATAATATGTTTAATTTTATTTGCCACTATAATCAAGTGATATCTATTTTTATATTACTCTGACTATCCTTTTTAAATATTTAAATTTTATATTTATATTTGATATAATTTTTTAAATATATAAAAATATTAAAAAATTTTAAATATACTGACACCCTTACGTTAATTATATATATATATATATATGGCAGTGCGGTGAAAGGGACGTCTTGCAAAGACGCGCTGGTACGGTGCAAGGCGCAGGCTGGCTGTCATCTCTCTCGCCGCGTTGCCGTTGCTCTTCCTTTTTTATTTTTTTTTTAATTCGTTTAATTGTTAACAAATTAATTTTTTTTAAAATGTGATTTTTTAAACTTTGAAATTAATTTTTAATTTACATAATTCTTTTAAAAAAAATTTTTAAACTAATTTACATCAATTTTGAAATTATTTGTAATTGTTATTTCAATTTACAAATTTCATTTATATTTAAAATAAAATTTAGATGAAGCCATGCATTATTCTTTTCTACCAAAGGAGTATCAATTGTTTTAAAAAAATAATAATAATTTTTTATCCTAAGACAAGAATCTATTTAAACATTAAAATTAAAATTTATTAATTTAATTCTTTTTTTTTTCTATTTTTAACATTAGAAATTAAATTCCTTGCAACTGAATTCGGTTATAGCCAAGTTTTGGCTTATCTTAAACTTTAGGTTCTTTGAATTTCAGCTGCCCTATCAAGTATCAATCTTTTTATTATTATTTTTTTTAATGCCTAGTTCAGGTTTAAAAATGTGGAAGTGAAAAGCCAGCATCTTAATGCAAAAATTTCCAATTAGTATTGGATCAATTCTTTTTTTTTTTTTTTTTTTGAAATGAATTCAAGTAGTGGAAAAGGATCCATGTCAACTGAAAGCTCAAGTGCTGCTGGTTGGAAATCAGGAGATGTAGTTACTGACCAGTTTCCCGCCGGTTTGCGTGTTCTTGCTGTTGATGATGATAGAACATGTCTCGTGATCTTGGAAAAGATGCTAAGAACCTGCCTTTATGAAGGTAATATACCTCTTCCTTTCTGGGATTTGTCTTCCGTTTTGATTCCTACTTTGTGTTTTTCAAGACATAATTTTTTTGTTATTTTTATTGAGTTTTATTATGTTATTTTCATATTAATTTTAAATGATCAATTCTTGAGTTTCTTTTTCTCTTGCTTGTGTTATTGATTGAAATGATACCTGTTTGGTTAGTTTAGTAAAAAAGTAATGGCATTTTGTAATTGCTCTGGTCTGTACTTTTGTTCCAAAATGCAATTTGGTTTTGAGATTGGTGTAGTTTTGCTTTGATTATTAATGTTTTCCGTCGGCTTTAAAGAGATCTGATTTGATCACAGAATGGGTAAATCGTTGATCCCTAAAACGGATAATGTAATGTACTTTATCCGTTAGATTATGGTGTATTTTATTGGAGTTTTATATTATATCTATCTACCTTTTTGTGCATGATTCCTGTTAAAGCATATACTCAAAGTTGGGGGCAATACGAATGATTACAGACTGGACTCTTCATTCATTATAAAGAGAAGATCACCAAGATCATGTGATCCGCTACCAAATATATTTCAATTTAAGGAGTATTCTCAATATTATGCGATGAAAAGGACTTGAATCTCCGTGCTGTTTAGCACAAGATTTTGGGAATTTCTATTTTCCTTGTTTGATATGTAGCTTAGAGGTTGATGTTCTTGTAGTTTGATTGATGATTTGGTTGATTTGTGGCGTTTTCTTTTCCAGTAAAAACATGTGAACGAGCTATGACAGCATTGTCTATGCTACGAGAGAACAAAAATTGGTTCGATATTGTTATTAGCGATGTTCACATGCCGGATATGGATGGATTTAAGCTTCTCGAGCATATTGGTTTGGAGATGGACCTCCCTGTTATCAGTAAGAACTCTTATTGTAAATGTTTTGACAATGGATTTAATCGCCATGAATCGATGATGTCCTTGCATTTTTGCACCTTTTTTTGGTCTGAAGTGATGTCTGCAGATGATGGAAAACGTGTTGTTATGAAAGGTGTTACACATGGTGCCTGCGATTACCTAATCAAACCTGTTCGTATCGAGGCGCTGAAGAACATATGGCAGCATGTGGTTCGGAAGAGGAGGAACGAGTGGAAGGACTTTGAGCAACTAGGAAGCATTGAAGAAGGGGATCGGCAGCAAAAAGAATCCGATGATGCAGATTACTCATCCGTAGCTAATGAAGGGAATTGGAAAAGCTCGAAAAAGAGGAAGTATGACAGTGATGAAACCAATGAGAGGGACGATACATCAACACTGAAGAAGCCAAGGGTTGTCTGGTCTGTTGAGCTCCATCAACAGTTTGTTGCAGCGGTTAATCAACTGGGCATTGACAGTATGAGTCTTTTACCCCCATTTCTTTCAATTTGTATCTATTTTCTGAGTGTTACTATCTTTTCTCTTGTAGTTGCTTATAATTACCAGCAAACACTAAAAATGTCAAAACCTATGCCACGCGGACTGAGATGGGGAGTGTCAGATACAGGTATTTATCTGACACGGCTATGTTCAATTCTCTAAAGGATTTTCATGTATTTGGAGGGTCCTTAGAGGGTTATATCCTCATAGCCATGCTTGGATATGCGTCAGACATAGGTGTTGGACATCAATACTTAAAGAAAAGTGAAGAGTCGGAGCAACATAGAGACCGCAACTTTTTGCCTGTTGATTTTTGGTGTTTATTTTCGTTCATTCATGTTTTGTTTTTTTTTTTCTGTTTGATCTTCTTATACAGAGGCTGTCCCAAAGAAAATTTTGGAGTTGATGAATATTCCTGGCCTTACTAGAGAAAATGTTGCCAGTCACCTTCAGGTATGGTACACGTGTCATGGTCCGAGAATTGGTTCGTACCTGAAGATTGCCAGTCTCGGCCCATGACACATGTTCACTAAATACACTAACCTTTCAGTTGCCTACATTTTCATCTAATAAATAGCTTTTAACTATGTTACTTGGTCTTGGGTATGAATGTTAGACATAGGTATGTTCCCGGCACGGGTGGGTACAGGTATGTTCAATTTTTTTTCTAAGATTTTTATGTATTTGGAGGGTCCTTGGAGGATCATATCTCTATAATCATATTTGGATATGCGTCGGACGCAGGTGTCGGATATGGGTACTTAGAAAAAAAAATAAGAGTCAGTGCAACATGAATTTTCAGATTTGTCTTTGATCCTTTGATGATAATCACTGTTTTATCATATGTGATCAGAAATATCGCTTGTATCTTAGAAGGCTGAGTGGGGTACCCCTGCACCAGAGTAATCTGAATGATTCTTTTGTGAGCTCTCAAGAGGCAACTTTTGGGACATTGTCTTCACTCAATGGGCTTGATGTTCAAACTCTTGCCGCCACCGGTCGAGTTCCGGCGCAAAGTCCTGCCACATTCCAAGCAGCGGGGCTTGGTCGATCGGCTGTTAAAGCTGGTGTACCTATGACCCTTGTTGATCAAAGAAACAGTTTTAGCTTCGAAAATCCGAAGTTAATATTCAGAGAAGGGCTGCAGCAACATACGAACAGTAATAAGCAAATGAATTTACTTAATGGAATTCCGACAACTATGGAGCCGAAGCAGCTTGCCGGCTTGCACCATGCTGCACAATCAATCGGAAACATAAATATGCTGGTCACTTCTTCCAATGGCGCGCAAAGTAGCCGAAATGGTTCTTTATCGATGCGGATGGCTCAGCCACGATCGAGAGGGCAGATGCTCGATGATTCCACCGTTGGTCATGCTCTGAGGCTTCCCTCATCCATCGGGCGGCCTATATTATCAAATGGAATTCCGGAGAACATGAGAACCGGTGGTTATAATCCAGTTTCACAGACCTCTTTGATGTTGAATTTTCCCGTGAATCACAGTTCGGAACTACCTGGTAGTAGTTTCCCTCTTGGAAGTACACCGGGAATGTCTAGTCTCACATCGAAAGAGAATTCTCAGGAAGATATTAACTCGGAAAACAAAGGAATGGGGGGATTCATGCCCGGTTATGAAATCTTTGATGACTTGGATCAACATAAGTTTGAAAATTGGGAGCTACAGAATGTAGTCATGACATTTGATGCCTCTCAGCATTCAAACTCTCATCAAGGCAACCTCGATCTTGTGCAATCGGTTCTAGTTCAACAAGGATTTTCTTCGGTCCAAGTGAATGGACATAACGGGAATGCTGCTGTTGTAAGCAAGGCAATAATGTTCTCAGCCGGAGATATTCCGAAGCTAGAGGATGCTCAAAATGTTAACCAACATCTTGACTCCCTTCTTTTCGACAATACAATAACGGTCAAGTCCGAGAGATTCGCTGATGCCAGCCCTGCCAATCTATTCCCTGATCACATCAGACAAGAGGATGTCATGAGTGCTGTTCTGAAACAGGTTGGTTTTTTTTCAGTTTATCTTTACGTCTATTTTAAGACGGTTCACTTGATGAATCAACGGGGATATTCACTTACATTAATGTTCCATTTTTCCAACAGCGAGAAGGCATTTCACTGGCCGAAAACGAGTGCGATTTCAATGGGTATTCCATGGATAATCCGGTGTAGGGGGATCTTCCATGCTTCAGTTCTCTTTCAGGATTTTGTAGTTTCTGATGTACATACTAACCTGTAACCAGGAATAAACTCTTCTGCAATCAGTCATCAGTAGACCTCAAGATTATGTTTCTTCAAGAAACCGTGCTTGCTTAGCTATGTTACTCGAACTTGAGAGTGAGTGTCTGAGATGGTCATACAAGTATGTTTCTGATATGGGTATGGATCATTTAGAGGATCATATCTCCCTTCTCATGTCTAGATATACGTTGGACATGGGAACTTAAAAGAATAAAAAAACAAAGCCGGCTGGTTTCTTTTGAAACATAACGGGATCAGATGAACAGATTAATTAGGATTGGATCAGCTACCCATTGGAAGATAAAATTCTGAAGCACGCAAGGTACTGCAAACTTTTGATTTTTTTTTTTTTTAATTTTTTGGTAGCAAAATCTGGCAGTAGGATCAACTAATTTCTAGGGTTCTTTTTGAATGTCATGTAAATATTTCCATTTTCTTGGCTCTCTTCTTGTACTTAGTTTTCATGGGATCCTGGCGTCATTTGATTTTGATTTTGCTTTTACATAAACCATTTTTATTGCTCTATAACAATAAGTTTAATTACATAAACCATTAAGGATTCAAATTTACCACAGTGATGCATGTTGAGTAGAGTTGTTTATAAGTTGAGCCAGACTGCGGCTTGAATTTTTTTAATTCATTATTCGCTTTGTTTGTATGCTTGTTTTATTATTTTAAAAAAATTAAAATATTTATTTTATTATTAATATTTATATATTTTTTATAATTAATTTAAATAAAAATATTTTTATTATTTAAATTATTTTTGGCTGGGTCAACTTGAATAATAAATGTATTCCAACATTAAACTCAATTCGAGTTAGACTTATTCAACTTGATAGGTTGCTTGACCAGCAAACAGGTTTAATACCAAGGATTCAGCACTAAACTCCTGCTTTAGAGGACACTCAAGTATAATGTCAAAACTAGATCATCCATGAGCTGGATTATCTGTAAAGATCAGGTTTTGAGCAAGATTTTTGAAATTTTAAGTTAGTTCAGATTAATTCGAATTATTATTTTAATAATAAAATAATATTTATTTAAATTTAATTATAAAAAATATATAAATATTAATATAAAAATAATATTTTAATGATATAATCAATAATAAAATTATTTTTGAGTCAATCGAGATCCAACAGCCTGTATACAAAATTTGAAACCATGATTTAGCCATGGACAGTTGGGGTCAAAACTATGCAATCAGCAATTCGTAACATCTTTGTTAAAAAATGCACCAAATGGTTGAAATTCAAATGATTTTCATGGCTGCAAATCTGTTTGCTTATTTAGTTGCGTGTGTATCTCGTAAAATCCGTTGACAGATGGATTTTGTGAATGAAATCTTTGGGGATCTTATATAAAACCTTTCCCCTTGGCTTGTCATTCGAACATTATATCTTACCATTCGAATATTATACCTTGGCAAATCGAAAAAAAGCGGGGAGGGGTTATTGGTTAAAGCAGATCACAGAGGAATAATCAACTTCTTACGGCAAAATCCAAGAAATTAAGATAAAAAGAACAAAAAATATCAGTGTGTTTACATTTACATTTTACGATAATCTTGTTTACGAATCGAACTGTAATTTAAATATTTTTCAATTTCTGTAAAAAAAAAAAAAGTTGTTTCAATGTATATGAAAAAAATATTTACAATAAAAAAATGAATATACAATTTCACTTTTTTGGTATACCTGCAAGAGATTTAGCCATAGCTTGTGCCTTCCAGCTTTGCCGAAGGCACCCCGAAGGAGCAAATTTTATTTGTATTGCAATGCTCTAAACACCATTCGAGTGCTTGGTGAAACCCCATGAAAATGATAATGAAAATGGTGGTGGTCGGTTTGGGAATTCGGCCACGACCACCACTGGATCCTCTCTGGCCACGGTTGTCAACCGTTGAGGGGGTGGCGGTGAACTTGGTGGCGACGCGTATACGATGGAAGTCTCGAGGACTTGTTGCCGTAGCCTTTGCTGTTGTTTCAACATTTTTTGTGCATGTACTGCTGCTAAGTATAGGCCAGCAGCTAAGAAAACTGTAAGCAATGAAAAAACACCAGCGGCACTAAACAAGCCTTGTTTGATAATAAGCCAGCTCTCTCTTGGTTTTGACTAGTTTTTTAACTGTCCTGATTCAACACTTTGGCCCAATTAACAACAAAATTTCCCCCACAGCAAAGTAAAGCCTGCACATTATCAATGAAAACTTTTAACAAGAATATATAGCTCGAGCTCTTTTCATATTTTTTTTAAAATATTCATACTCAATACTTATATTGAAAGTATATTTGAACATAAGTATAGAATATGATCTTCGTATATATGAAATTTTTTTAAAAAATTAAATATAATCATATTGAGTATATATATATGTTTCTGACAATTATATCCGAATAAAAGTATCATAGTAAAAGACTAGATCATGCAAGCCAAGAAGGTTGAGATATGGTAGCAATAACAGTTTTTGGTACGAGTCTATGAGATAAGTTGATGCCAACATTGTTTTTGTCCACTACATTTTTCGGACAGGAGTTAATGTTATATACAAGTATATATTTGTTATAGGTAGATTTAATACATTTGACAAATTAAATTTGAACATATATCTGAATATATAATGGATAAATATCCGATACGAGTACTTTAAAAGAAATTAAAACTTTAAATAACATAATTGGATTATCTACAATAAACCTCGCAACCTGCCTCAATTTTTTGTTTTTTTGAAAAAAAATTATCCTATAAGAAAGGTAGGCCTTATTTATAATCGTAAATCTAATCCTTTGGCTATTAAGAATCAACGTAAAACACTTATTAATGGGTTGGGCGATTCATTTGACTTAATAAATTTGCCTATACATCTAAGCCTAATTAAAGTATTTTGCAATTTAAACAAATCTGACCAAGTCGGAACTATTATTTATCTATTAAAAGAAATTCTATATAATATTATTTTAAAAGTTTTCTGGCCCACTCAGCCGGACCTAAAAAGGAATGGAAAAAATGTTCTGGACTCATGAACACCGCTACTTTCCAGGCTGCAACAAAGAAAAATCCTGCTTGGCAAGGGAGAGTCTTGGCACGAAAGGAATCAAGGTCCCAATAAACCAGAGCCAGCGGTGGCGATTTGCTAACTGCAATCAAAATGTACATATGTTCGACCACCATGGCAACAGCCAGCCCCACAAACGCCGCAACCGAACACAACAATAGCGTCTTGCCGATTCCGCTGTAGACACATTCATATTTCACTTCTTTCACATTATCTTCATTGTTCATCGTCAACAGGAAGATATAAATATAAAATATATTAGAGATGATTTAAGCCTAGTGATCTGAATTAATTCAGGTCTAGGAAAAAGCAAACCCCAGAAAATCTATGTTGCTCTGTCTCAATGTTAGTGGAACTCAAGGATGACTTAAAAATAAGTGAATGTCTAATATAAATATATTTAATATTATTTAAATATTTTATATGTTTAAAAGATTGTATCTCAAATTTATATACGAAAAGATATTGAACATAGATGTCGAAGATACTTTAAAATTGAAGAGTCTGTGTAATATATTCTTACAATTTTTTTTTTTGGAATCTGTCTAATACCCATATCTAATATATTTTTGAATATAGATATAGAAATATGATCTTTCAAATATTCTTTGAATATATGAAAAAAAATCTTTTAAAAATTAAATATGCCAATGTTGAATATATATCTAGATTCGACATTTATACTCGAATACAAGTAAATATAATTGGAAAGTATCTAAGAACGAGTGAATTTAACTATGAAGCGAAGGGGGAAGCAAAACAGGCAATATATATTTTTTTCTTAAAATGTTCACGTTCAACATATTTTCGGACATGTATGTTAGGATATAGCTTCAAAGACCTTTCAAGTATATGAATAAATTTTTTAAAAAATATTGAACATATCTTTATCATACACATATTCATTTTTGAGACTTACATCCAAATTTAAGCAACATAACTAAAAAGTAACTGGAACGAGTGGCTTCAGCTATGAGGCAAAGGGTGAAGCAAAAAAGGCCACAAATAATGATTATAACAATGAGAAAAACGCCAGTTTTGCTGTCCAATTCAGTGCTCCGACGACCGGGTGCGAGATTAGCATGTGTGACAGCCACCGTTTTCGCCATTTTGTTCTTTTTCTAAAAACAAAGAGAATTCATGAAAGGTGTTGGAAGAAAAAGCTACATATGGGATGCAACGGAGTTAAAATGGCTTTGAATGCCAAATAAAAAAAAAATGCAAGAATTATAGCATTGCTAGGAACAAAGGTTGCTTAAAGGCCCAAGATTATAAGGTTCTGGGCTTTACTGTTAAGTATTCGCACAATGAAGATTGTCGGTTCTAAAATATATATTAGCTACCAAATAGGTTAGGCTTAGATTGTTGATTTTTTTAGTTAAATAAGTTAAATCAGTTTTGAGTTTGGATAGTTTCGTAGGTCTTTTGAATTCGAGTCAAGATTTAGAGGTTTAATATATATATATATATATATTGAGAATGAATCTACTTAAATTATTGTAAAATTAAATTATTTTTATAATTTATATAATTTATATAATTTATATTTATTTAATTTAATTATTACATGTTATGATCTATTTACATAGATAATACATATCGATTTTAGAATAAAAAATGATATATTCAATTAATATAATAGATATATTGGATCGTTTCAAAAAATTTACTTGCACACCGAGAATAATAATATTTTTAATTTTAACTAATTTATTAGAATATTAATAATATAAAAATATAAAATTAATTTAATTTTAAATCAGTATAAATCGATTATTATATATGTATTTAAAAAAAATAACAGAGAAGACGCCACAAATTGCATGGTCATCGTAATCACGTGTATAATGTTAAATTATAATTTGGGAGAATTTCAAAAAAAAAATATATTGATAATTATTATAAAAAATAAAATTAAAAATATAATTTAAAAAATAATAATTATTAAAATTATTAATAAAAATATTGTAATTACTTTTTGATTGTTGAATTCAATCTTTCACGCTGTTGCGCTTCAGTGTTGTTTTTTTTGTTTTCACTAAAGAGTTGGTTTAAACTATATATATACAAATTATATATATTACATATATTAAAAATAATATTTAAATATAATAAAATATTAAAAATATTTTTACTAAATTTTGAGTTATAATTTAAAAATAATTAAAAAATATATTTTATATAAAATCTTGAATTATCATTTAAAAATAATAAAAAATAAAAATATATTTTTTATTAAATTTTGAATTACTATTTAAAAAATATTTAATATAAAAATATTTTATATTAAATATTAAATTAATATATATATGTTATAAATAATATAATACATATTATATATAATATATTATATTGTTATATATGTTGGGGGTCGGTTCCTTTATGAAGAGTTGATTTTGTTAGAGTAATGCTAATTGTTTCAAACAATTTTGTTCCAATTATATTATTATTGAATAAATTTAAAGGTCGACCTATTTAGATCGTACAAATTAACAATTGATTCATAACATGATATTTATTATAATGGCTAATTAGACTTGTTTAAACTGAGCCATGCTTTGGATATGATTTTTTTAAGTGCACATAAAATCTAACGTAAATTATTATTTAATTAATAAAATTTATTTTATTTAAATTTAATTATAAAATATAAAAATATTTTTATATTTTAATATATTTTAATAATAAAATAGATAGGTTTTTCAACTTCGATGGATCGAGTCAAACTTTGGTAAGCAAATTTTTTACTCTTCGATTTTGTCCGACCCAATCCAAATTGTAATTACTATTGAACTAATAGATTATTACCACAATATGGAATGAGATAAAAATGTTATGATAAAGAATTTTTTTTTCTAATTAGTAAATTTTGTAACAATTAAGTTATAGCTAATAAAAGTTGTTATTTGTTATTTAGAATTAAAATTAAATGAGAATTAAATATTAATGATTAATGATTAATGAAAATAGGGGGAAAAGAAAGCAAAGATGAAGGTGGACAAAAGAGGATGTATTATTTGGTTGACATTACAATAATAAAAACAAAACACAAGCATGGGAGTATGCTTAAGCTTTGTATGACATAAATGACCAAATTAGAGGCCCACTCTCGCACGTTTGGTGGTAAGTGATTAGTGATTAGCACACTTTTATTCTAGGTTTCCAGTTAGCGGATCTTTTAATCTTTTTCTCAATATAAAGAAGGTTAGAGTTTGTAAATAAAAAAAAAGTCTAGATTTGAATTTTAATCTTACAAATAGATCTATTCAAGGGTTAAATAGTCTATCTAGCTTGACTCGTGTAAGCTGATTTTGGATATTGTTTTTAGTCCTCAAGGTCAAGCCAACTCGAATTATTGTTTATTGATTAAAATAATATTTTTATTTAATTTAACTATAAAAATATATAAATACTAATATAAAAATAATTTTTTAATATTTCGAGTCAAATTTGAGCTTAGGTTTGAATTTCAAATTTTTTTGGACTACGACCTAACCCACAAACAAGTCTACTTACAAAATACCATTTTAAAAATAGTTGCTTAAATCAACCAAGCTAAATTTTGAGTTTAATGGACCATTAAGTAGTTTTGAAATTTTAAATTTTATAGGAGATATTTGTGTTAAGTAACCAAACATTAAGGCGATTTCCTAGCATTACTATGTGTTAATTAAACCCAATAATATTGAAATTATGCAAAATTATTACTTGGAATATGTAATTTTGTTAATTTAGAATTATTATTCACTTTGTGATACCTGATATATAATATAATAATTTATTTTTATTTTTTTGAAAAAAAAGGAGTTAGTTTGGACTCTCCATTTGTATTTAGGGTCAGATATTGGCAGATAATGAGGTCTAATAATTAGATTAGGTTTAAGTAGGCAATTAGACTCAAATAATCGGACTGAACCAAGTCACAATCGTAAAATCTAGTAATATCCTAGCTGAATCCAATTTAAATCTAATCAAACTTAACCATGTTGGTTTTGGGGTTCAATGCAGCGAGATATTCATTAATCAATCATCATTCGTCCAAAAAAAGCATTAATCACATGGGATTTTTGTTTATGAATTAATTAGGTGTTTAAAAGGTTGCCTAGCTAACAACTAGACTTGTTTATGTTTGACCTCTGCCAAGCCCTGAGCAGAATTTTTGATCCAAGCTAGAGCAAGTATGAGATGTTATTTTATTAATAAAACTAAATTTTCTACTTAATTTTAATTCTAAAACATATTTATTCTATTAATATTTAAAAAAATCGAGCCTTTTGAACTTGACAATCTTATCAATTATTTGGACAAATATTGTAAAATACCAACAAGATTTAATCAAGTACATTGACACTAGATCTATCCAAGGGCCGAGAAGGTTCATATTAACTTAATTTGAATAGAAATTTTTCTTAATTTAATTTAACTTAAATTATTATTTATTAATAAAAACTTTATTTTAATTTAAATATAAAATATATAAATAATAAAAAATTTAATATTATTTTAGACAATAATATAAGCTTTTGAATCTGAATATAAAAAATATATAAAATTTCTAATCACAATTTAGCCCAACCCCATCTAATTGATACCATTATAAGCAAAAATTAAGCTCTATGGGAGTACAAAGGTCAAAAGGTGACATGATTTTGACTTGGCGTTTTTGGAGCATGCGTTTCCCTTGCCTCATCAATAAAAGGCAAAATAACTAATCACAAGTCTTGATCATGTTTTCTCAACCACAATCATCTATTCCCACGCTTGCACGATCGAGGTCAATCGATAATCACTCCCATAACTAA
>JBBYHO010000021.1:5539927-5552214 GCA_038382025.1 Adansonia gregorii
TTATAAATTTAGCAAATAATTCCCACCTGTGAATGGGGCCAAGACTGGCTAGTAAGCTAATGTAGTGGTTGAGCTTGGAAAATAAATAAAATGAAGCAGATTATGATAGGTTTTTGTTATTGCAAGGTTGGTTTTGATCATTTCGGTTGAAATCTTATTTGTTATTTTTTTATTTATTATTATTAATATTATCTTAATCATTATCGATAAATTTAATTTTGATAATTCATAGGTAAAAAAATCTTAATTTAATCTCTTAAGCATTTCAAAACTTGCATTTTTAATAATTTATATTATCATTAAGGAAAAAAATGAAATTATAAGAAGTATTGAATGAAAGATTTATTCAAGCGTTAAGTAATTTGTTTGGTCTAACTTTGGATGGGTCTAGATTTATTTTTTCTTGATTTAGTTTAATTCAATTTTAATTAGTTCATTGTTTATTAATTAAAATAATATTTTTATTTAAATATAATTATAAAATATATAAAAATTAATTAAAAATTTTAATATTTTAAATAGTATTATTTTTAATATTTTATTATATTTTGTATAATAATTCAGATTAATGTGTATAAATCAAACTTTGGCTAAAATTTTTATAAATTTAATTACATTCGATTCAAATTTTTATTTAATAATAAAATAATAATTTTATTTAATTTTATTTATTAATTATATAAATATTAATATAAAATAATATTTTAAATATTTAATAATATAATAAATAATAAAATAAATTTTAAAATAAATTGGAGTGTAATTCAATTCGATCTCAAATAAAAAAAATAAAATTTTGTAGCCCCACCTAATCCGTACGCATTACTTTTCAGCTCACTCCCCTCTTTTTCTTCAATTTCGTCTTCCTTCTGCATTAGTCTTCCATTTCCCAAGCTCGAAACACAGGCAGCTCCCGCTTTGATCAAGGTTAGGTTTTAAACTAATTTTTCTTTAAAAAATTTTGTTGATCGTTTTCGTTATATTTTCTTTTAATTTTTTTTTTTGGGTTTAATTTTGTGAAATAAACTTCGTTTTTTTTTTCTTTTTTATTTCAGTGTGAAAAGTTACTTGAATCGGAATTTCTCTTATCGAAGTCCGATTACGGCGATGGACAGTGGCGGTTCAAGCCCACTCGTTGGCGCCGAGATTCATGGATTCCATACATTGGAAGGTATCGTACACTAAGGAACTTATCTCCTCTTTTATCTCATCCGATTTGTTTTATTAATTTTTATTTTTTATAAAATTTTTCTCACCTTAAGTGTTTGTTTGATAAGGCATTGAAAAAGAAAAATTTCGAGAAATGTTGCTAAAATTTTATCATTTAGTGCAGAATATGTTCCGTAAATTTTATTTTAAAAATTCATATAAAATGCTATGATAATAGGGTTAAAATTATGAAATGAATAATTTTCAAAATCCAACAGTTATAAAACGATATGCTTATAATCAATACTTAATTTTCAGTAATATGCTAAACAGCTTTTATAATACAAATTTAGCGCTTATAAATTTAGAATTAAAAACTTAATTTTTCAGTTTATCAAATGACACCTAAGAATTTATTCTGTAAAGTATGTTAGAATTTGATGTATTAGACTTGTTTGGTCAGTTGTAAATTGCAAATAGTTATTACTTATTAGCCATTTGGAAGCAATTTCTTATTTTTTTATTTTAATTTTGGCTCCAAAATCTTGAATAATTGAAGTTTTATAGGAGCTCTTGATCTTTGAAAGCTAGAGTATTGGTTGATTTTGTTTGAAGAGAATACGAATTTGCATAAACAATTTCATAAACTATTGTGTGAAGTTACTTTAAGCTTCATGGACTGTTAAATTTTGTTCTAATTATTGGTTAATATCTTGCTTTATATCATGGTTAAGTGTATGTTTCTCTTTTGCTAATTTTAGTTTTATTGTCTTTTTGTTTGGCGGACAGATTTGGATGTTCGAACTATGATGGAAGAAGCCAAATCAAGATGGTTACGTCCAAATGAACTTCATGCTATACTTTGCAACCACAAATATTTCCCCATCTATGTGAAGCCGGTGAACTTGCCCAAAAGTAACTTCGGATAATAATTAGTTCCTTTCCCCCAACCCATTTTTATTTTTTGCTGAATTTCAAAAAGCAAGAATCTTTTCCATGTTTAACCACTGAAAATTCTGCTTAAAGAAATAAATGCCTGAGCTGTACCATACTTTAAGTTAATACCAAATGCTATGATAAATTCTGCTAAGTTTTCGATAAGAGTTAATGATGAACCTATTTTTTGAGTTATTAGGCTTTGTTTTATTGATATTATTGCTGTGTGTCTTTTGTTTCCTATTCATTTTTGCAAAAGGCACATAGCAAAAGCCAAAGCGTCAACCAAACAGAGGTTATTTGTTTAATCTGATGCAATATTACTGGATTGCCGAAAGTCAGCATGCTGCAAGAGAATGCCTGGTTGCATTACTTATGGCTTTAGGAAATTATTATTGGCGATAGGCTTTAGGAAATTATAACTTTGCTTTCAAATGGCCAGTATGCCTCCTGTGTAACTTATATACTTAAAGTAATAAGGAAGAATTGTACTTATTATAGACTAACTAATTGTATTCTTGATGTTGTAGGTGGTACTATCGTATTATTTGACCGAAAGATGCTCCGAAACTTCAGAAAAGATGGCCATAACTGGAAAAAGAAAAAGGATGGGAAGACTGTTAAAGAAGCTCATGAACACTTAAAAGTGAGATTTTCTTGTTTTATAAGGCCTTACAAATGGCACAACCTGTTATTGATGCACTTGTTATAGCTAAATGAATAATGGCATTTGTCTGGTATATTGAGATTCAAATTCTTGGTTTTTGTAATTGTCCATTTTTTTACTTCTATCATATGTTTGTAGATGTGCACAATGTATTGTGGGAAAGATTGTAAGATTTTGCTATTTTCATAGACTGCAAACATGCATGCTGTATTCTTTTTGCTCATCAAAGATGATTCTATGTTTTAAATCGTTCTATCACAAGCTTTTCTTCGTGGTTTGCAACATTAGTTTCTCTTGTACGGAATCTTCTGGTTCGCATGTCTATTTGTTGGCTTGCATCTTCTTTTTCTTTTATATTTAAATTTAATCTCCTCACCATAAATTTATGATTTACTTCCATTTTATTTCCCCTGACTTGGGAATTTATTTTATTTGTTCTTTTGATTGGCCAAAATGTAATTATTTTGAGAAAGCGTTGTTTGTTGAAATTGCATTTTATTTCACTTTTTAGGTTGGTAATGAAGAAAGGATTCATGTATATTATGCACATGGCCAAGATAATCCTACCTTTGTTCGGAGGTGTTACTGGCTGCTTGACAAGTATGTAACTTAGATCTATAAGTTTTCCTCACCTATCTAGTCCCCGCACTATTTGATTTTAAAGTAAAATCATGAAAATCTCTCTTTCTCTTTTTCTCTTTATCTCAAGTTGCAGTGTATCTTAATAGATTGAAGATGATTAGCCTGACCATCTATTATAATTTCGTTTGCTTCAGGACTCTGGAGCACATAGTTCTTGTGCACTATCGTGAAACACAGGAGGTTGGTGTTAAAAATACTACAAACTGAAAATTTGGAGGCATTGTCTGCTAACAGAAGCATTTTTTTAAAATATTTCTTTATGCCTTGGAATCAGTTATTTGCTGACCTTTGTTGACTCATGGTGCAGTCGCAGGGTTCTCCAGCCACTCCTGGGAATTCAAATTCCAGTTCATTAACTGATCAGTCTACTTCTTTGCATGTTATGGAAGAGTTTGATTCTGGAGCTGGTAATTCATATTATGAAGGTGAGAGAGGACCTCTAGGTGATGTTGACTTTGAATTATGTCAACAAATAATGGAAATTAGTTATTTGACAAGTAAAAAACTCGCTAACAGCAGAACTTTGTTGTCATTTTTTTTTTTGCTACACATAAATACATCGTGTTCTTATTGGTTGCTATCCTGGAAACTGAACAGAACCCAGTGATAGTGTTGATGTCAGAAATCATAAAATGAGGCTTCATGAAATTAATACACTTGAATGGGATGAGCTTCTGGTGATAAATGATACTAATGACGCAAATGTATCTAGAAGAGGTAACAAATTGGTTTCTAGTTTAACCATACCCCTTTTTTAATTGCTAAATTATTAACCTATGCTTTGATGGCAGACAAGAATTCTTGCTTTGAACAACTGAACCAAATTGCAGGAAATGGCTTCTCAAATGATGTAAGCTGAACCATTTCATAGCTCTTAAGTTCCCTAAATTTCTATATCCTTCTTCACAAGATCATTTTTCTTTAATTTTATTTTTAGTAGTTTTATTTCTTTATCCTAATGGTAACTTATTCGAATTGCAATTTGTAGGCAAATAGAGTTTATTATTTCTCGCCTTATCTTCGTAAATAAGATCCCTACTTGCCTTTAATACCCAAAGATATCATGCATGTTGTGCAGAAGCCAGTTCTGAACTAATTTTTCACCTCCCTAATATTTATGATTTATGCTACACTTCTCTAGAGATATATGTGCTTTCTTCCCTACATATATGTTTTGCATGTGTGGATGCATCTGCTTGGGCAGCTTAATATTCATATCTTATTTTTATGTTTTTATCTTCTTTTTAAATTGATATGTTAGCCATTTCTTTTTATGGTGAAGATCACTTGGATATTCTCCTTTTTCTTATTCGGTTGCTCTATTGGTTGGTAACCACTCAAGTTGCTTCATTTTTGCAGGGTGGCCCTATCTCAGCCTTTAATTTATCAACAGAAACTTCTTTGCTTGCTAATCTAGTTGAGCCAGTTGCTCAGAGTAATAATGTTGATCCCAATGCTCCAGTGGATCTTTGTAATCCAATATCCGGTAGCCAAGTAAATTCTAATGTGCGTGGGAAAGACTCTACTGCCATAGGGACTGGTGATTCATTGGACCTCTTGGTCAATGATGGTTTACAAAGCCAGGACAGTTTTGTAATGTTGATGAATTATATTATGACTGAATCCCCAGGTTCAGTGGGTGACTCTGTGCAAGAATCGTCAATTTCATCTGGTCAAGATTCCTTCACCTTTCCAGGGCAAATATTTAGCATAACTGAAGTCTCACATGCATGGGCCTGTTCAACTGAAAAGACAAAGGTTTTTTCCTTAAAAAGTTGTCTTCCTGTTGGTTTTTGGAAATATCCTCAGCCTTTGCAGCTATTATTAAGTCTTGGTCATGGAATTGATGCTAAAAAATATTCCTTTGAATAACAATGCATGATTTTTGGTTGCGGTAATGTGTTTTGATATTTGTTTATTAATTTGCAGATTTTAGTTACTGGAGTCTTTCATCAAGCTTATCAACATCTTGTTAAATCCAATTTGTTTTGTGTGTGCGGTGACGTATGTAACCCAGCAGAAATTGTTCAGGTTGGGGTTTATCGCTGCATGTTATCACAACATTCCCCAGGACTAGTGAACTTGTATATGAGTCTTGATGGCCGTAAATCCATCAGCCAAGTTCTTACTTTTGAGTATCGTGCTCCTTTATCACATGACCGATTAGTTCCTGCCGATGATGACTCCAGGTGGGAGGAGTTCCGATTGCAGATGAGGCTTGCTTATTTGCTCTTCTCTACTTCCAAGTGCCTTAACATTTTATCGGGCAAAGTTTCTCCAAATGCCGTGAAGGATGCTAAGAAGTTTTCTCAAAGGACTATTAACATATCCAATAGTTGGACTTATTTGATTAAGTCAATTGAAGAAAATCGAGCATCATTTACACAAGCCAAAGGTAGTTTATTTGAAATTGCTTTAAAGAACAGGCTTAAGGACTGGCTGTTGGAAAGAATAATTGAAGGTTGTAAAACAACCGAATATGATTCTCAAGGTCTAGGAGTGCTTCATTTATGTGCAATTCTTGATTATACTTGGGCTATTTATCTATATTCATGGTCTGGCTTGTCACTGGATTTTCGCGATAAACATGGATGGACAGCTCTTCATTGGGCAGCATATTATGGGAGGTATTTTTTTTGTGTGATTTTTAATATTCTTTTTTACTATATTTAAATTTCCCAAATTTACCGTATAACTTGTAATGCTTGCTGCATATTTTGAGTTGTAAATTTTTTTTAAACCAGAATTTTTTAAGTAATTCTTATTGTTCTAAGCTATAACAATGAGGCTCTATGGCTTGTGTGTCAAGGATTCTTAAATTCTCATCTTAGTTGGTAATGTATTTCTTTGTTCCTTTCTCGGGGAGTACGATGAAATTAAACGGTGTTGGACTTAGGAATACTTTTGTTGCCGCATAAATGATCTTGTTAAGAATTTGAACGTGTTTTTGTAATATAATTGTCAAGCAGCTTTTAATTGTTTATTTGATTTCAAGAACTTTCCTGTGCAGGGAAAAAATGGTTGCTGTTCTTTTATCTGCAGGGGCAAAGCCAAATTTGGTGACGGACCCCACCAGCCAAAATCCAAGTGGTTGCACTGCTGCTGATCTTGCATCTTCGAAGGGTTATGAGGGGCTAGCTGCTTATCTTTCCAAAGAGGCTCTGGTAGCGCAGTTCAATGATATGGCGGTAGCCGGAAATGCTAGTGGCTCTCTACAAAGCAGTAGAATTGAGGCAATGAACCCCAATAACCTTAATGAAGATGAACTATATTTGAAGGAAACTTTAGCAGCTTATAGGACCGCCGCTGATGCAGCTGCACGCATACAGACTGCGTTCAGGGAGCACTCCTTAAAAGTACGAACTAAAGCAGTCGAGGCCTCCAATCCAGAGGATGAAGCACGAAATATAGTTGCGGCTCTGAAGATTCAACATGCCTTTCGCAACTATGAGACCAAAAAAAAGATGGCTGCTGCTGCCCGCATCCAATATAGGTTCCGTACTTGGAAAATCCGTAAGGATTTCCTTAATATGCGTCGCCAGGCTATCAAAATCCAAGTAAATATTCTCCCTGTTCTTCTTGCTATTGTGTTTGTGTGGGAGTGAGGATTGCTTGGAATAGAAAAGATTATTCGACTATTGACATTTGAAAATTTAATGCAGGCTGCTTTCCGAGGCCTCCTAGTAAGGAGGCAGTATCGTAAGATTATCTGGTCTGTTGGTGTGCTTGAGAAAGTAATTCTGCGATGGCGATTAAAGAGAAAAGGTTTCCGGGGGCTACAAGTTAATACAGTCGAAACGGTTGCAGAGCAGAGTCAGGAAAGCGATGCAGAAGAGGACTTCTACCAAACCAGCAGAAAACAAGCTGAACAACGTGTCGAGAAAGCTGTTGTACGAGTTCAAGCTATGTTCCGCTCAAAGAAAGCACAGCAAGATTACCGGCGAATGAAGTTGGCTCATGATCAAGCAACAGTTATTGAATTCTCTGAAACTTTATCGAGCTTGATTCTATTTTGTGCATCAGTTTAACGACAAAATTCTGTTTTTTGCAGTTGGAATATCAAAGCCTCCTCCTCAACCCTACTTCCGACATGGATACTCGAAAAGATTGATATTCAGGATAATCACATCAAAGCAGAAGAATACCCCTTGGGAGCTGTCTGTCAGTAAATGCAACCGATATCTCTTCCGGTACCCTTCTCACTGTTTTAAAGAGTTTACAGGGGTAGGTAAGTTATTGTATATCCCTAACTGTTTTTCGTTCAGGTTATGATCAGACGTTTCGTTAGTATTCGGAGTGTAAGACCTAGGTGAAACCTTGCGTTATGGTTTAGGGTTTTGGACTTGTGACATCCGGAGGATGATGTTCATAATTATACCCCCATGATATTAGGGTTATTATAGGTGCAGGGTTGCTTGTATATTTATTTAACCAAGAAATAAAAAACAAAAACAAAAAAATTATGAACAACTAATCCTTATTATAGTGTAGATGTCGATGGATTGGGTTTATATTGATGAGGTGAAGCTAGTGAGATCCATCTCATTCATGTTAGGTTGAATTATTCGGTGAAGTTCAACCAGGAGCGGAGGCAGGCAGGGGCGGAGAGACCGAGACATCGACCACTGTTGTGGAGGTTGTGCCTTCGATTATTAAGGTGACGCTGAACTTATTTGCAACAAAGGGTTAGAAGTAGGGGTGAAATCTAATTGAGCTGTGTTCAAAGTGTAAGAAGCGTAAGCTCGATTCGAAATTCAAGGCTCAAAGTGCGGTTCAAGCTTGATTGAGTTTTATTTTTATTTTTTGAGTTTAATTCGAAATAAAAATCGAATAATTTGATTAGGTTCTGAGTTCGATTTTCATTGAATTCAAACTTGATTGTTTGAGCTCAATTTATAGTTGGAATTGAGATTTTTCTATACTAATTAAAAATAAATATTTATATTAAAAAAGTTCACATAAGCTCATGCACAATTAAGATATTTAAATTTAACTTTTTTTTAATAATTTGAGATGCATGAGCTTGATTTGATAATAATTAAATCAAATATTTGAAGTTGACTTGATAATAAACAAATAAAATTTAATATTTTTAAGTTAAACTTGAATAATTTGCAAACCGAAATATTTCATTTACACCAACGGGGAAGGTGGCGTTTGCAGAGCTTCTAAAAACACTATACGACATCAGCTTTCATGCCAGGGAAGAGTAGAGCTATACCTGAATGAATTGACAAAACAGTGATAGCTCATCCACTTGGGCAAACAAAAGCATGGAATTACAAGAAATAAAAGTTTGAGCCAAGAAATACGAGATTAAATGAATGGCTTTATATAGTTATTTTTAAACTGAAATATTTAATAAATTTTAAATTTGAATTTTAGTATTTATATATATGTTTTAACAAATTGCATCTTGTTTGTATATAAAAAAATAATTTTGGATAAAATCTAATTTAATATAAACTTATCTATGAGTTGGATCGATCTTTAACTTAAAACTTTAAAATTTAAATTCAAGTTTGAATTTAACTCGTTCCTATTCGACAACTTGAATTACTATATAAAAAATAATAAAAAAATTAAAAAAATATTTTTATTTAATATTTATATTTATAATTAAATTTAAATAAAAATATTATTTTATTTAATAAAAAAAATTTAAACTTAATTGAAACGAATCAAACAAATATAAACTCGTACTTAACCAAAATTGAGACGGAATTGTTGGGTTGGAAGCGCTGACCGTGCCTTGATAGTCTAACCCAATTTAATAAAAATGAGAAATAGAGGGCATCTTCGTAATCAAACATTCAGAATTAGGGTTTTAAAACTTTCTCCAAATAAAAAAAGGCTACTCTTTTCTTTCTTTCGCCGTGCAATCCAGAAACCAAAGTCAGAGCCGCAGCTTCTCGTTAGCCTTAGGTTGGCTACTAACTCGATCAACATTTCTATCGAAAAATCAAATAAAAAACTTGCGTTTTTTTTCTGTTGAATTTGGGGGCTAAGAAGAGATGGCAAAGTCGAAGAACCACACCGCCCACAACCAATCTTACAAGGCTCACAAGAATGGCATCAAGAAGCCCAAGAGGCATCGCCACACTTCCACTAAAGGGGTATCTTTTTTTTTTTAACCGTGTTCAATCGATTTTTCTAAGAGTAAACTCCCATGCAATGTTTGAAAACGTGAATTTAAAAATTTATATTTGGATTTAGATTTGATAATTTTTGTATTTATATCATGTACATATATTTTATTATCTCGTAATCGTATTTGAATTATTTTATATTATATAAATATAATACGATAATAATTCATATTTTATATATTTTGAGACATATATTTGTATCGTGTTACGTATTTAGTGTTTTATATGTGTAATGTTTTTATAATCATGTTTAAAATTATTAAATCTAATTTGATATCATTTGCCATATAAATTGTAAGAATGAAATGCATTTATTATATATATAAATTGGTTAAAATCAATATGGTCTTATACTCTTATATATCAAAAGTTGCAAAAACATTAATTTCAAATTCACTACTAAATAAGCATTTAACAAATTCATGAATTTAAAATATAATCATGAATGTTGTAAGTAAATGTGTTCTATTGCATAATTTATATTATTTTTTTAAAAAATTTCAAATCCGTGTTTTGAAGTACAAGTTCCCGGACACTAACTTGTATTTTTTTAATGGGTTTTTTATCGAACTATGACTTGTTGTGGACATACGTATAGATGGACCCAAAGTTCTTGAGGAACCAGAGGTATGCTAGGAAGCACAACAAGAAGAGTGGAGAATCTGCCACTGAAGAAGAGTAAATTTTAATTAAATAAATAGAGCTTTGCTTATGCTTTACTGATTGGGGCTGCTTGATTATTATTATTATTATTTTTCAATGGAATTTAGTGCTTTAAGTAACTTATCTTGTTTTCATGGGATTGTTGATTAAGATTTTGAAGCTTTGAGCTTATTAATATCAAGAACATGTTTTGAGTTTATTTGCTGTTCCTTTTCTCCTATTATGTTCAACACTTCAAGTATTAGTTAATTGATCCAGCATGGTTGAGTTCTATATTGTTTTGACACTTTATTTTTCTTGAATTCTCGTGTCTAATGTTGATGCCAAAATATTCGAAGCTGTGCTTGTTAGGTATTGTGTACTTTGAGCCGGTGCATGGATCGTCCTCGTAGTTTTGCTCTTGTTGAGAAAAGGTGCCTCACAGTCATAGAACTCGAACCCAGGACCTATCCCTTAAAGGATAGTTCTTGTTAAGCATGGTATCACTAGATCTAACACTTGTGTTTGAAGCATATCTGGATATGGTTATGGGAATATGATCCTCCAAGGACTCTTCAAATACATGAAAATATTGGAAAAATGTGTTGGAAAGGCTCATATTTCCGACATTCACATTTGAGTCCGATTAACATAGGTTGACATTGGGTAGATTTTATGAGTTTCATTTCTAAATCGAAGGGATTTGTGGTTGGATTGATTCTTTGTGTGAGCGCATGATTAAGCATTTTCATCTAGTATAAGATATCAAAATACAGAATTGAAGCCTAGAACTTTTGTTGATTACCGGCTTAGTATCGGTTTTTTAGTGTTAGGGTTAGGCCATGAGTTGCAATCAGGTTTATTGAGGCTGGTTTGTGACGGTCTATGTTGCTTTGACTCTTCATTTTCTTTGAAGTATTCATGTCTAACACTTGTCAAATACATATTTGGATACGAGTATGAGGATATAATTTTTCAAATATATGGAAAAACTCAAAAAAAAGTTGAGTATACTTATGTCAATTACATATCCGTATCTAATACTAATCTTCGAGCCCAAGTAACATGGTTCACAGTTCCTTTCTCTTAGAGTTTGGAATCTCATTTGATTTGTTTTTGGTATGTTTTTCCCTTTCAATCTTGAATGAGGATACGTATAGATAACTTGGGTTTACTTGTTCCGAGTTTTGGCGGTGTATTGTCATATGGCCAGAGTTCTTATGATATAAGAAACTCTAGGGTGTAATCGAGCTGAGCTCAAGTTGTAAGAAGCTTGAAGCTTAAGTTCGATTTGAAATTCAAGACTAGAAGTTCAGTTCGAGCTCAATCAAGTGTCAGTTTTAAAGATTGAGTTAGATTCAAAATAAAAATCGAATTGTTCGAGCCCATTGATTTAGCTTGATTACTTAGAAAAAAAAATTGCTTAATTTTCATGATCAATTTTAAACTCGATTATTTATGCTTAAACTCAGGCTTGAGCTTTAATTGAGATTTTTCAATATTAGTTATAAGTAAATATATATTATAAATAAAAAAGCTAAGCTAGGGTTGCATTTGAGTCAATTATTAGAATACTCAAATTTACCTCTCGAGAGCACGTCTCGTTTACAATCCTAAGCAATTCCTTGTAGGAGAATTGGGGTAGAATTAAAACCTGCATCTAGATAACTTGGGTTTAGGTACTTGTTCTGGGTTTTGACTATCACTATATGATTCAGTTCCCCAGAGCAGGTGTAATTGCTAATGTTACATATAGCCATTCTTTTGGTATCAGGTATTTAAATAGTAGCTAGAACACAAAGTTCCAGTTGATATTTTACGATTTTGATTTTTTTTTGTATTCATAGTCGATATTTATTGTTATAAACCGTATTAATATTTATACGTAATCACAACTAACACGATATAATTAAAAATGCATCCAAAATCTTTATTTAATTTCCTGTTTTTGTTAGATTTACCAGTCAATTGCACATATTGTTGACAAATAATATAATGAAAAATAAACTATTGTTGCTACAAAGAAAGAATTGTACCAAGTTTGTTAGCAAATAAAACTAAAACAATTTAATATAATAACAAGAAAGAATAATAATTAAAAC
>JBBYHO010000021.1:5623056-5637394 GCA_038382025.1 Adansonia gregorii
GAGAGAGAGAGAGAGAGTTGAGAAATCTTTATATCTTATCAAAGCTTTGAAAACCCCATGCTTTGACTTTGATTGGTTGTGAAGGGGGTGGAAAAAGTAGCGAAAATGGAAACGCCTCCAGCGGAGGAGCTTTTGAGGAAGATCCAAGAACTGGAAGCGGGACATGCGCATCTCAAGCAAGAAATGTCTAGGTTAAGACAATCCGGTGGCCGCTCAAAGCCCGACTCCACTCGCCAAAGATCCCACTCTACTTCCCCTCAACGCCGGCAGTTCCCGTTGAACGCCGGGGCGGCGACTACGGCTGCTGCTTGGAAGAGAGGTTCTGGTTCGTTTCGGCATTCGTCGCCTTTGCAAAGAGAGAGCAGGAGCAGTGACAGCGTGAATGGCGGCGGCAGTCGAGGAGGAGGTGCTGAAAAAACCGGGAATATCGGGCCAGCTGCCGTTAACTTCACTAGCAGCCACTATTTAAATATATTACAGTCTATGGGACAATCTGTTCATATATTTGACCTTAGTGGCCGTATAATTTATTGGTAAGGGAAAAAAGGGTTTCCTTTTTTCCGACTATTTTCAGTTAAAAGTTCATGTTTTTATTTTCTATTTAGTAATTAATGATATAGTTTAATCTTGTTTATTAGTATATAAGTAGCATTGTCATTCGCGCTTTTTTTTTTTTTTTGGGTGCATTTTTGCAGGAACCGAACTGCGGAAAAACTTTATGGTTATTCAGCGGCAGAGGCTTTAGGGCAAGATGCCATTGAACTTCTTGTTGATCCTGGGAACTTCACGATGGCGCACAATATAGTTCATCGTGTTATGATGGGGGAGAGCTGGACTGGGCAATTTCCTGTAAAGAATAAAATGGGGGAGAGATTCTCGGCTGTTGCGACTAATACGCCGTTTTATGATGATGATGGTTCTTTGGTTGGAATCATTTGTGTATCCAGTGATTCTCGGCCTTTTCAAGAAATGAGAGTTGCATTATCGGCTGAGAGGCAACCGGAAGGAGATTCAACCTTCAGCCGGTCCAAAAATGCTGTGTCGGCTAAACTTGGTCTTGATACTCAGCAGCCCTTGCAAACTGCAATTGCGTCGAAATTAACAGATTTGGTATTAGTTCCTTTTTTTTTTTTTATGTCTTTTGGTTGGATTTTATTGTTATTAGTACTGTAGTTTGGCTTGAATTGATCGTTAAGAGTTACCTTACCAGGCGTCCAAGATGAGCAACAAAGTGAAGTCCAAAATTAGTACTGGAGAGAATTGTGTTGATCCTGAAGGGGGAAGCGGAGATAGTCATCATTCTGATCACGGCTTCTCTGACACAGCTCATTCATATCATAAAGAAGATGCAACTTCCACTGCAACCAGTACACCTAGGGGAGACACATACCCATCTGCCTTCGGTGTATTTTCTCCTTTCGAGGAGAAACCCCCATTAAAAACCTCTAGAGGTTCTGGTGATGAAAAAGAAGGAAAACCTGCAATCCAAAAGATTATGACCCTAATGGGTAAGAAAGGGATATCATGGCCTTGGAAAGGGAATGATCGAGAAGGATCAGAGGCAAGGACTACACGTTTCATATGGCCTTGGTTGGGTAATGATCAAGAGAATGAAACGTTTCAACCGAAGAGCCCATATTCTGGTGCAAAATCTGAAGGCCATGTTAATGAAAGTAATAGACCTGTCAATAATGAGGCATCGGGTTCGTGGTCATCTTCTGCTAATGTTAACAGCACAAGCAGTGCCAGCAGCTGTGGGAGTACTAGTAGTAGTGCTGTTAATAGAGTTGACATGGATTCTGATTGCTTAGATTATGAAATCTTGTGGGAAGACTTAACAATTGGAGAGCAAATAGGTGAAGGTAACTTTTTCGACTCAGCAGCTACTGGCAGACGTGAAGGAATTATGAACTTATTGATAACTGGAGCCACTACTTTATGCGTAGAACTTTACATTGAATCTACTCTCTTCATCCTTTTTTGATGTTGCTAATATCAAAGCACTTGAATGGAAGCCTAAATATATACCAGAAAATCATGTGAATGGTTGAGAACTTTGTCATTGACACAAAGCTCTGTCCGTGTTTTAGTTTGTTTCTATTCTATTTTTTACTTGATTTTTTTCTGCGATATATATTATTTTAATATTTAATTTATGTTTATTTTCTTTTCTCTCAGGTTCTTGTGGAACTGTGTTTCATGGTCTGTGGTATGGATCAGTACGTTCTTGTTCTCCTTTCTGTGCCTTCACTTTGAGAGGACATACAAACACGTTACAGATGAATCGAAATTAAAATTTTGGGAAAGATGTTTCATGATTTGCTTTGGCTTTTTCCCATCTAACCACATTCATACGCTTATGTAAATAGAGTTTTCATAAAATGGAAAGATGGTGACATGGATTGCAATCAGCCAATGTTCTATATGGTATTGTTCAATATAGGTTCATCAAACCTACATATGATAATGATGCCTATGTCTTATATAGACAAAATGCAATAGTAAATATCCAGAATCCATTTGATATCTTATGTTATACTTATGGTCAATTCCAGTTCATGGAAGTGGTGGTGTTATTGCTATACATGAGTCCTATGTACTCTTTAGTTATTTATTGGTGTTAAATGGCAAACTGTAGGGAGCGTGAATAAAATTGTATCAATCTTATTATTTGTGTAAATCAAACATATTCACGTATTGCAGGATGTTGCTGTCAAGGTATTTTCAAAGCAGGAATATTCAGATGATGTGATATATGCCTTTAGACAGGAGGTGTGCTTGGTTCTTACACTACTTTTCACGCATATTTTTCTTTCTCTTTGGTGGTAATTGTAGAATCATGCAATACATGGGCCAACCGACTAAAGTTACTGCATTGGTTATTGTTTTGAGTTTCTTTTCAAATGCTGGTCTCACCATTTTGCTTTCTCTTTTAAGGTATCTCTGATGAAAAGACTTCGGCATCCAAATGTTCTGTTGTTCATGGGAGCTGTGACTTCACCTCAACATCTCTGCATTGTCACAGAGTTCCTTCCACGGTTCGATCTCAACTTTCTTTTTGAAATTTCTTTTGTGCTGATACTCTTTTTTGACTTTCACATTGCTTATCTATTGCTCTGCAGGGCAGTAGTTTTGTTGATTTAATTTAATTATGGTTTACTCCTTGGCTTGATGTTTTCTGTTGATGCAGTGGGAGTTTGTTCCGCTTACTGCAGAAAAATACTGCCAAATTAGATTGGAGAAGGCGTGTTCATATGGCTATAGATGTTGTCAGTATCTAGTAGTTCAGATCTTTTTTTTCTCAACTTCATTATGATTCTCCATTTATGATGGATGTAGTGCCATCATTCATTGTTCTGCATTTGTTTCTATTTCTTTCTTGCTTGCATAACAGGAGTAGCCCTACCCTCTGCCAATTCATCTTACTGATTGAACTTTTACAGGCACGAGGCATGAATTATCTTCACCATTGCAATCCGCCTATAATTCATCGTGATTTGAAGTCCTCAAATCTCCTAGTTGATAAGACTTGGACTGTGAAGGTTTGCCATTACTTCAGGTTCTGAGGATGCTTTTCGTTTTCTTGAGGTAAAAAGTAACGTAATTCTATTTGAACAGGTTGGCGATTTTGGTTTGTCACGTCTCAAGCACGAAACATACCTCACAACAAAGACTGGGAAAGGAACGGTATTTGCTGAAACCTTTAATTTCTTCATTAATAATATTAATCTAATGTGTCTTAAATGACTTTGTGAGGATGCATAACTTTCTATTTTCTTGGTTGGCTTATAAGTGCTATGTCTTTTTGTAGCCTCAATGGATGGCGCCAGAAGTTCTTCGTAATGAACTCTCAGATGAGAAGTATGCCGCTTCCTTTCCTCTCTTTTTCAGTTGCATGCAAAATATGCCAGCCCCATCACATTCACCTTTTCTCTGACCACTGACCTTGTATTTTGTGTTCTTTCTGGGAAACAACTAGGTCCGATGTTTATAGTTTTGGAGTCATATTATGGGAGCTTGCTACTGAGAAGATACCTTGGGAAAATCTCAACTCAATGCAGGTATAGTTTTCATTACAAAGATTTAAGTCATTCTAATCTAAGAGTTGAAAATCATCAAACCAACTGCTCTCTTCTAAAGAGACGGTCCTATATTGGAACCCTCCTGTTATGCATTATTAAAAAAAATGTTTACCGGCAAGATGTGAGGAGGTTTTTATGGAATTTTCATTTAGAAACTATTTAGCATTGCATATCTTGTAGATCTGCATATATGAACAACAGTTTGCTTAGAATATTTGCAGGTTATTGGAGCTGTAGGGTTCATGAACCAACGACTAGAGATTCCAAATGAAGTAGATCCACGGTGGGCTTCTATAATCGAGAGTTGCTGGCACAGGTGTTTATCTCCTTATAATTTTTGCATGTTTTCTTTTATTTTTATAGATTCACTGCTAAAAGTTTAGCTTTAGTCTACCAGTATTAAATTCAATATATGATGGACCAAGTGTCATTTAGGAGTCTCGAGCATGGCATTATGTTAATGTACATATGCACTGAATGCTCGATTAAAGTTGCATCCACAGGTACTATGGACTGGGACTTCACAGTTCTATTTGCAGCCATCACACATCACAATGGCCTGACTTATTTTAGTACCATTTAGGGCATTGGCTTAAGTAGTCATATAATAATTTCCAATTATGATACAATTTGCATTTGGTGTCTGATTCTGATTTATGAACTACAACTTTTTCAAAACCAGTGATCCACAGTGCCGGCCAACGTTCCAGGAACTGCTCGACAAGCTTAGAGATCTTCAAAGACAATATAGTATCCAATTTCAGCAAGCCCGAAACTCGGCTGGAAATGGCTCTCAAAAGAAATGCTGAATCAAAATATGTGTTCTTGCTGCCATTCTTTCCTGCCAGCTAAAGCTGTAGAAGCATGTGCATATATATATATATATATATAACATATTTTTTTTCTCCTAAACGTTAACACGTCCATTGCTATTGGTTGGGGCTGCTGGTTACGACAAAAAATTGCTACTTTAAACTTGTGGCATTGGCATCGGACACAGAGAGACGAAAAAGGAGGCAGTGGTTGGAATCATGTGAGGTACCCAAAGACCACCAAAGTTCGATGGTGATTGGTTGGTTGTGAGATGTTTGTTTGTTATAATCTGATCTGACATCATATATAAAATATAATTTTATGTTGAGTAACCTGTCAAGTGGTGCTGTGTGAATAGAGATTGATGTAGGGTTGGGATCATCATGTCTGTCAGCTGTGATTTTTAAATGAAAGCATGTCAGTCAGTCAGGACCACCGGGGAAAGTTGTACCGAATAACAATCAAATCTTACATTAGCTGAACTTGGAGCAAATAGAGTGAGATTAGTGTCTTGCTTTGTTTGTTAATGTTATATACCACTGTCTTTATAATGGGGTTGCTTCAATAGTTACTGGCTTTCGTTTCTCATAAGGTAGTTTTTCATGTGCTCAGCAATTTGTTTATTTACATTATTTTTATATATTTTATTCTATCATAATTATGTTATAATTATGTTTAAAATATTTTATATTTATATTCCATCTATGTGTTTAAAAATTTATTTATTTATGTCTTATGCTTATTTCGTATTGTAATTTAATTATTTTTTCATATCATATTAATATAATCGTCTCTAATATTGTTAAAGCTTGCATGGAAATTCTGAGTTTTTTCATATATATCCTCTTATTTCTGATGTGTTGAGTGATAGTTAAACAAAAAAGTGGTGTCTCTGTTGTTTTCAAATCCATTCTTTTATTTTTAAATTATGATTTTTTTAAGAAAATAATAAGAAAAGTCTCATTATTTTATTTTGCTTAAGCCTTGCACTTTAGTGGTTAAGACAACTCACTGAATATAGTTGGTCTTGGGTTTAAACGTTGGAAAGATGAGTGGGATATGAGTCAAATAATATCGTCTGTAAATCAAAACGTTGGAAAGATGAGTGGGATTTCAGTCAAACAATATCGACTGTAAATCAAATAATGTGGCTGCACATAACGCGGTTGAGGTTGGGGTTGAGGTCTTAGATTATTGGGTAATGCATCTTTCTGACAAACAGTTGTGAAGGTTCCACAACATTCCAAGTGGATATGTCACGAGGAAAACTTGGGAAAATATTTTATTATTCCCACTGCAAAGCATTACTTGAGACGTGAAATCTCTAATTATTAACGAAGATACCTATTTAGTATTAAAAGTCTACTAAGAGTTCTTTAGATTTCTTTAGATTATAGTAAAAGAGTTTTTTAATTTTTATACAATTAAATTTAATATGTTAATCTTTGTATTTTAAAAATTACAGTAAATAAAGAAAATTGGTTAACAGTATTAAGAAAATTATTAGAATGTCCATAAAATGTTATCGTATTATGTCATATGAGAATTTAAATTTTATATAAAAAATGACCCAAATTTATTTTTATATAAAATTTAAGATCTTACATTACATGATACGTTAATATTTTATTTATATTTAAATAATTTTTTAATACTATTAATTATTTTTATTTGCTATAATTTTAAAAGTACAAATGTATAAGATAAAATACTCACTTCATAATTGTATAGGGATTTGTGGTGGACTTTACCCTATTTAGGTTTTGAATTTTGTGTCTCATCATCAAGTTAGAGTAGCATTTGAATGTTATGAATTTCATCAACTCTTCATTTTTCTTCATTTTTTTAAGTATTTATATTTGACATATTTAATTTAACATATTTTTGAACATAGCACAGGGATATGGACTTAAAAAATATGACCTTCTAGGATCCTGTGATTAAAAATTTTTAAAAAAAATTAAACATACTACATTGAACATATATCTATATTCGAAATTCAGACTCGAATATAGCATGGTTAGGAGCCGTGGCTTCCAACCAAACCAAGGAAAAATTTTTGTTTTAAGTTCACGATTTTACTAATAAATCAATAAATAAATTAATTTTAGATAAAACTAATAAAAAACCCCTTAAATGGTTAAATATCGATACTGAAGTACTTGTTAGTAATGAATACTCGCATAATTTGAAATAGAGTAATAGTATTTGTTCCATCTATGTAAGACCAAAAAAAAAAAAAAATTCTATCTTAAAACTTCTAATTAAGATATGAATACAATACACTGATTATGCATGTTGCATGGGCAGCAGCACCAAACCATAAGAAATCCATCAATCTACATGTGATATGTGAATAATGACAGTTGTGTACGTCATGAAAAGAATCAAGCTGGCCATCTTCAAAACCGTCGGTGAGCTAGTCCAACGCTCTGCCGGCCCTGTTGCTGTGAATTCCTTACAGTCAACGCCTCCATCGCCAGCTTCGAATTGTAAATAAATGCCAAGCCTGTATCTTGGGTTTGACAAAAACAATCGTTCTTTGTTTGGGCCCAAATTTGCAACTCTTTTCTTTAATTCAACAATTCCGCCATTGGGGTTCTTGAGGCCCACCTGTTTTGACAATAATCAGGGCCTGTTTTGGATTTTAGGGAGGAAAAGAAAGAAGCACTTTTGGCCCATTGGCTAAAATTCAGCGCTCATTAGTAAGTCAGTCAAATTGAATGGAAACATTATTCTTTTTAATGATTTCTATCATCCTTTTTGGAAAAATAAAATAAAAGTCCAAAATAAAAAAACTATTTATTTGGAGGGCAAAAATGTAAGAAAAACTAAATTCAAAGATTTATATATATTATTTTTAACTTAAAGTCCTCGAGATGTTGTTGGAATAAGAGATGAGACTATAAGTATAGATATTCGAAGCTTAAATATGGTAGATGCTAATTTATAGTATATGTGCATGTAAAACTAAAATAAAAAATAGTCAACTGTATATGTTTATGACATGTATAAATGTTACACTCTATAAGAGGTTCTTTGCCAAAATTAAATTAATGTTCAATGTTATACATGACGATTTGTGTATTCATATCACGTTTATATTTTTTTATATATTATAATTATGTAATTATATTTAAAATACTATATATTTAAATAAATTTTAGCACATTACCAACTCGTATTATATATATATACATTAGTATGTTCGTATCGTGTTTGTATTATTTTTATATATCACATTATATTTTTACTATTATTTTTAATTGTGCAACTATATGTTATCCAAAACTACTAAATCTGCTTAAGACTAACAAGAAGACTTGGAAAGTTCGCAAACAATATTTGTGTTAGCTAAGGAATAGCACAAACTCGAGAAGGAAACTGTAAACCCTTGGAGGTGGTTTTCGCCCGGGGGGGTGGGGACGTGGGGAATTAGCAACATTTATCAACATTAATACTAATTACAAACTTTGTAATAATTAATGCATATCATCAGTATATATTTCTTCCTTTTACTATTTGTAGTCCATATATACTACTTATAATGATGTGTACTATGAAAAGAAATATTAATTAAATAATTATATAACCAACCCATGAAAATAAGATTTATGTGTACACAATCTAAACATATATATATATATGTATCGGCTTTATATTCTGATAGTTTATAATATCATTTAACTAAAAATTTTTAAAAAAATAAATATATATAATTTTATTTTTAACGAGATATCATCATTTAATTCATCATGAATGTATAAATTTATATAGCATCCATCATATATATATATATATATATATATATGATAATTTATGTGCACAATAAGCGTTTATAATTACAAACCTTTTTTAAAAAAGGAGTATACATAAATAAATGTACCTACCGACACATATTGCCGAAGTATAGATCCATTATATAATATATATATATATATATTTATATCAAAATATATGAAATTAAGGGAAGAAGTAGAGGAGACATAATCCAGAAATCGCGCTTAGGGGTTGGAATTGGGATGCTTCCTATAATTACATTTTAGACTCCTGCTGCAATTATCACTTCATTTATGGAAAGACCTCACTGCCAGTGGGATATATATTAAGCTATATTTCATTATTCTTAATCAATCTTAGGTATAGCTAGCCATGAACAACTCTACTTTGAATGTGTTGGGAGATAATAAAAGCTAACTTATGGGAACCATTTTGCGAGAAACTCGTGTTTTCGAAGCCACTTAATCACATTTCCAAAGCTTTTTCTTTATTTGAAACAAAAGTGTTTGAGATGGTGAAATTAGTTAGTGCTCAACATGGTGCGGTTTGATATAGTGATGATAATGGAAAGTACAGACTGGATATTTGTAATTATTTTATTTGTTTTTTGTAAATTTTAAATATTATAATTACTATTTGCAATAGATTTGGAGTAGATGTGAATTTGAATGATCAAATATTCATTATCTGATTCTATATTACCTTTATGAATAACGTATTTAGATATTCAAATTTGTGTTATTTTTGCAGATAACGGATTTAGATATCCAAAATCACTGTCCAAATTTAGATATTCAAATTCATTATTTGTAAAATTTATGCAAAAATTTATGCTTATGGAATTAATTGAACTATGGATTCCAAGGTCAGCTACTTATTGTATTGAAATTTTTAATGAATTCAGATATCTAGCTAATAATATTATTTAATTTGAATTCAGATATGCGGATTTAATGTTGATAATAATCGAATTTAGATTTTAAATCACTTATATGGATTCAAATTTAGATATTACACAAAAATATAGATATCTAATTGGTTGCCATTCCTAGCTTCGTTTCATTTTAAGATAAAATTTACATGAAACCCAATTTTTTATATCAAATCAATTTAAATTACAACAGTAAATGTGATCTCTAAATCTTTAAATTTCAATTCAAGTCTCATCCTAATTATATTTACTTCAATACTTTTTTATTAAATTTTTTTTAATGAACGTATTATTTCATATATAGGGACAGAAGTTATTTGATTGTCGTTTATACACAATTCCGTTTCGTCATAGATAAGTTTAGTGCAATTTCATGTTGATTTGTTCATTAATTTTTTTTTTCTTTCATGAATGTATATTGTTTAATCTATAGATTGAAAGCTATTTGATTGTGGTTATAATTTCATAAAACAACTATGATTGTGATATATAAATTCAAGTAAGTTTAGTCCAATTTCATGTTGATTTCTTTATTAATTTTCTTTTCATGAATGTATTACTTCATATATAGATTGAAAGTTATTTTTATTGTGGTTATCATTTCAAAAAAGAAAATCAAATTAGAATGAATCAAAATTACCAAACTAAACTAAAAAGATATTCTCTACTCATTCATTCATTCATAAATTTAGAATTCTTTATTCATTCATTCTGAGAAGAGCACTATTTTATGGTAAAGTTTTAAAAACATAGTTAAGAGACTAGTCATAGCTTTAATCAAAGGAAAATATTTCAAATTATAAAATATTGAATATAAATTAATATATTATATTATTTATATTGAATTCCATTTGGTTTTGTTTGGTTTTCTCTTTTAACCAATGATATACATATTAATTTAAGGTCAAAAGAACATTTTCGATTGCGTTGTGTTTATAGTAATAGCGGATATAACAGATGTTATTGTAATTAATTGAGCAGAGGTAAAAAAATAAAATAAAATTGTAAAATGAAAGAAAATTTATGTTGCAGCCGTTTCTTAAATGTTTGATATATGGTTAAATTTCCAAGGTATTTACAAAGAAATTGATAATCTGTGCGCTTGTAAACCAATCTATGTAGTTAGGGTTTTGTCATGCCGTTTCTCTTGTCCAAGAAAAAAACGTTTGTCGCTCACTCCAATTATAGGAAAACTCCATTTTAGCTAAGCTTGATCATTATTCCATGCAACTATATAGAGTTTCATTTACAGACCTTAATTAACTACCTGCAAAGCCCAGATTTTCATGTAGAATTCATAACTGAACACACTTCCCATAACACATTTATTTTTTTACGGCAAACTTATTAACTTGTTCATATACATATATATATGTATATATATATATATGTTATATATATGATCTGGCTTATTCTAACATGTTAAATTCCACTTTTGTTCTCAGGCACACCATATTGACTAAAGCACCAACCAAGCTCTGGTTCAAGGCTTGCGCTGGTTGTAAACCTCCGTAGGAACAGTGTGCGGACGAGAAGCGGGCCAAGGATTGGAACGGTTTCTAAATAAACGGTGGCGAGCACCGTCGTTTGCAGTTGGATATTTATCATCTTTAGCTCCGACATCGGCCTTCCGATCCAGCTGATGAGTACTTGCCAGGCCACTTGAGATAAGCTCACGCTCCTTCTCCACTGTTGGCCGCTTTCCGTCAGCTGCCAGGGTGCTCTTGTTGTAATCGTCTTGAGGACCAGCACGTGGATGAGAAACAGGAGAAGGATTCCTATCGTTTCTAAATATACGGTGGCGTTGTTCATCCTTGTTTGCAGTTAGATATTTGTCATCTTTAGCTCCAACATCGGCCTCTCGATCCAGCTGATGAGTACTTGCCTGACCACTTAAGATAACCGCACGCTCCTTCTCCCCGGTCAGCCGTTCTTTTCCATCAGCTTCCGGGGTGCGCTTGTTGTAATCCTTTGGATGAACAAGACGCGGATGAGAATCAGGCCAAGGTTTCGTACAATTTATATATCTACGGTGGCGTTGATCATCACCCTTGTTTTCGGTTGAATATTTATCATCTTTAGCGCCAACATCGGCCTTTCGATCCAGCTGATAAGCACATGCCTGACCACTTAAGATAAGGTCACGTTCTTTCTCCACGGAGCGCTTGTTGCTTTCGTTTGGAGGAACACCACTCGGACGAGAATCAGGCCAAGGTTTCGTATCGTTTCTATGAAAATGGTAGCGTCCCTTAACTTGTTCCTGGGAATCGACAAATCCTACCGTAGAATCATCTTTTGCGGCTCTTCCAGTAGCTGCAGCAACATCAGCTTCCAGGGTTGCCAAAAACAGCACCAAGGCAAAAAAGATAGCAAAATTCTTCATCATCGAAAACTCTAACCCTGAAATGAAAAGAAAAACCGTAAAGTTTAAATCAAAGTATTTATTATTCGACAAGAATTAGAGATTATATGTATATTTCAATGGAGGGTAAATTTCCTAAAATAAAAATTTAAGAGAAAGTAAAACTAGTGTTAAAGAAAGTAGTGCCTACATTCAACTTGGAGGAAAATAATGAGTGATGAACCTAGAAACGAGGGCCTAGGGTTTTTATAGCCCTAGAAAGCTCGCCGTTTAGGGTTTAATGTGATAGATTTTTAGCACCCAACAAATCATCGAGGATCAGGTGGGTGGGCGTATCACTTTGATGCAAAACCATTGGCCTTGGCTTTGCCCATAAACCAAGAAAATTATACTTAAATAATTTAAGGGCTAAGGCATAATTTGGAAACTTATCTTAGGTGATGGAATTAATTTGAACAACTATCTTATACCTATAACAATCTATACCAAACAGCTATAAGAATACTCCAAACACACATTGACAATTTTGTGAAACAACAATTCGCAACAAGTAATCCAAGTGTTCCACTAACTCTTTCATGTCAACTATAAATGTTTAATAAATGTGAATAGAAATCTTCTGTTTCGTCTGCAATGATCGCAAATAAGCAAGGGTTGAAGATATCTATTCGTTTTTGTTTCTCAAGATTTAGAACTTAATAATGTATTGATCTAATTAATTTCATGTTTTAACTCTTCTTTTAGTAGGACCTAAAACAATGTAGTGAACTTGGTCATCGTTCATTCTAATTCTAGCGTTCTTACATTTTAATAGGGATTAAAACATAAGTAACTGAGTGAAAAATAGAAGAAACCCCAAGAAAAGGAAACTACAATAACCTTAAAAACAACATGGGATGTAAATAAATCAATCTCTAAATAATCACCCTCATAAGAATGGTGACAGCCAAATCGAATAACGCTTTCACATTCGATACAGCTTGCAGTCACATCTCAATGTCCTGAGACCAATGAACAAAACAGGAGAAAATAACTCATTGTATATGGACCACGGTTGGGAAAAAACAAACGAAACATAAAAACCATCTTAAAAACCCAAAAATCAATAGCCAACCACATCCATGTAAAATTTAGGAGGTTTAAAAAAAAAAAAGTCGCAATCACTGTTGAAAAAATGGATCGGATTAACCATTTAAATTAAAAATTTATATTTAGTTCAATCCGAGATATATTATAAAACTGAGAATTTAGAAAATTGAAAAAAATTGATTGAACCAGTAAAAAACTGAGAAAAAAAACTCAAAAAATATAAATATAAGTTTATTTTTAATTATTTTTTTTCGAAAAAAATTTATATAATAATATTTGAATCTTTAACTTAGATCTATAATAAAGATCATTCCATTTAACTAAATATATATTTTATTAAATATTTACTATAATTCTTATTTGATATTAAAATTCTTTAATTTATATTTAATTTTTTTAAATATAAATAATTCAGTTTAATTGATTTAATCAGTCTAACTGATTAGACTAATAATTTTGATATCTCACTGATTTGACCTCCAATTTAATTTTTTTAACATTGTAGTAACCAATAAACTAAAAAAACCATTGGTCACAATCAAATCAACCTACTTAAGTTGTTCCAAATCCATTTTTTATTATATTAATACCTTCTTTTTCACAAGAAAACCCAAGTAATATAATAAAATATAAGTGAGGGGTGGTTATCCTATTTCATATAATGATATATTCATATGTATTATTATATTAAAAATGAGTGAAAATTTTGAAATAAATTAATTGAAATATAATAGTTTCTGGAACTATAGAAATTAGTTATTTTTCTTTTCAATAAGGAGATATTAAAGTTATCAACATGTTTAATTTTCATTTTCTTTAAAGTAAAGGAAAAAATAGTAATAAAAAGAATGAATGATTGCGGTGGAGGCTTGACTGCCTTTTTGGGTTGGGAAATATAAAGGAGGCTTTTTCGGCCAGGCCTATTTAATGAAAGTAGGAATTCATTTTAACTCCCAAACTGATATGTAAATAGGAGTGGAATGAACAGTACGAGTTCGAATATTTGTAATTATCTGATTCAAACTGTTTTAGATGATATAGATTGGTTGTGAATTTGCAATTCAGATGGTGTAATTAATTTCATTTCTTCTGCTATTCAAGAGTCGCTGCTTCCTTCACTTGACTGCCGCCAACTGGAAGGTACGTTTTGGTTGTTTGGATGTTAGTGTGATTTTATTTTTATCGCCTTTGTGATTCTTTGATGGCATGATGCCCTATTTAGTGCGTTGGGATTAGAGGCGGTAGTTACGTAGGGTCGAACAACTTCGAAACGGATAATTT
>JBBYHO010000021.1:5639680-5665689 GCA_038382025.1 Adansonia gregorii
CAGCAAAATCCAGAGGTTATAGCTAAAATATTAGTACGAGACTTTTGAGTTGTTTAAAGTTTGTAATTAAATAAATTGTTAGTTATCTCATTGGGTACTATAAACATGATTTTACATAAATTTAATAATTTTAAATATAATATAAATATAATATATTTAATAAACATAAAAATTATATAAATTCAATGTTATATATTGAGATGCAATTAATAAAATAGATTTAAAATATATATCATATTTATATTTAAAATTTCTTATAGTAAATAATTTGTATCATGTTTTTTGTTTATTTTATGTAAACTCGCCTTTCCCATGGTCTAATCCTTTTTGGAGAGGGTTTGTGGGGGCTCCCATTATTTCAAGCACGTTATTAATCTCTCTTGAACCGCTTCTGCGCTATGCTGATGTCACGATACAATTCTTTTTTACTTTATTTAACATTTTTTATGAAGCTATAAGGAGAAAAGTTGAAGATATTGGAGGAAAAAATTTAATATAAAATTGAATAAAATTTATCATAAAATTTAAATTAGATCTATTTACAGGTCGAATTTGATTGAATTCAGATCGAATTTGAGTATAGTATTAATATTAAATATATTCATTTAAGTTCGATTTGACTTAAAATATGAGTCTCAAATTTTATCTAAATCTACTTATATTTATAAATAAAAAGTTCAAACCCATTTAAGCCCGTCATATTAGATTTTTTTATAATTGATATTTTAAAAAATGTATTTTTTAAAAAAGTTTATTAATTTAATAACTTTTTATTAAGTTTATAAATATAAATAATTTAACTTAATCTTTAAAGTTTATACTATAATATTATATATGTATTATTTATATAAAAAAATTATATAATACATAAAATATAAAATAAATATATATATATATAACAATAGTAAAATGCGTTTAGCAGGTCGAGTTCAAACTCCAAAAATTAGATCCAAGGCTCTGTTTATTTTTTAATTGAATTTAATTTTTTATCAAAATTTATTTTTTGAGTATAATATTTTTATCTAAAATTTTTTAAATACTAAATAAACTTTTAAATTTAAATAAATAATTTAATCTTTAAATAAATTTAATCTAAATCTAAAACTTCACATTTTAAGACATTTCTCTTGCCACTGAGTTAAGCTAACCATTTGCTTTTCAAAGTATTATTATTTAAAATAAATAAATAAATAAAACGTTTGAGGGTTGATAATTCGATTGATGGTTATCGTTTTCAATAATTCTTTTATAATCATCTGAAAGGTTAAAAGTAAAAGAAGCAATAAAATATCTTAGAGCAAATTGGAACGTAAATAGTCATCTTAAAACTGATGTGTTTTCGTGTCGGCATTTTGTGTTGCTTGGTTGCTTTCCTTGATTAAGACTTCGAAGGCTGCATGCCAAACAAAACCCATTATTTTCAAGCTCCCCACGGTCCAGATATTTCGTCAAGTGGGATAGCCATCAATTTATTTATATATATTTCCTCAAGCTAGAAACCATGGGAGAAATTTTATTAAAGCATGAATTATCCTTATAATTATGACCAAAATATACATTGGTTTGCAAGTTTAAACCAAGCTGTTTGATAAATTTTTATATAATTATACGTATATAATTTATATAAAATAATAAAAATATGTTATCATAAAAATATGCATATAAAAATCTTATATTATAAATTATTAATATATTAAAATTTATATAAATATAAAATATTTTAAAAATAATTATAAAATAAAAAAATATACGAATGATTAAGTTTAAGCGAAACTCAACCATTTGAGTTCAATGAGTTAGGCCATTGCACAACGTTGATAAAAAATTAGGTATTTAACTTTCAAAATTATACGCTGCTTGTCGTAGAAGAACAAAATTTAACGTAAAGAAAATGATTAGAATTTGGGACACTCACGTTATGAGGGAAATAATAATATTTTAAAAATAAAATTTATTTTTAAAAATTAATGATATTAAATAGTGAATAAATTTTTTAAAAATTATTTAAAATAATAAATAATTTTTATTATATTTTATATCTTATAATTATATAATATATAATTATTATGATTAAATTTAAATCCCTTGAGTGAATATTTTCAAATTACAAAACTCGGCCTTTGAGCGATGGATTTAAATTTACTGGGCCAGCTTAACTTTGCAATCGAAATATTTTCTAAAATAAAAATAACCCTAGATGCCCCTCTAACTCGTACATCGCACGTGACAATCAGCTGCCCGTGAAGCGCCGCAATGGTCCATGTACCACAAAAATTGTATGTTCTCTTATTTAGACTGTTCGATCTATTTCCACGTCATCAATCCGCATGAATTGTCGTTTCAACGGCTGAGATCGCCGTTGCAGAAGCTACTGGTGAAGAGACCGAACAAGCTTCTTGTTTCTCTCTCTTCTCCGTGCTGACTCTTCTGCAAATTTCTGATTTTAATTTTGATTTTTTTTTCTGAGAAAAAGGGTAGAAGTTCTCGTTAGAGTTTTTCTAAAGATGAAGTTGATGGAAGAAGAGAGGAAATTTGAAGACGAAAAGGAAGTTAGGATTATGAAAGAGGAAGAGACAGACGGTGAAGATGAAAGTGAAGTAGAAGGCGGCGAAGAGGAAGAAGAGGAGGAGGAGGACGACGACGACGACGAAGATGATGATAATGATTACGGCGAAGATGACGACGACGACAACTATGAAGACGAAGAAGAGGATGATGAAGAAGCGCAGGTTATTCATTCTTCCGGTAGTCCTCCGGTGCAGTCAGTTCATGACGACGTGGATGACAACGAGGACGAGGAGGAGGATGATGAAGACGACGATGACGATGGCGAAGGCGATGACGACGACAGCGATGACGATGAGGAAGGTGCAGAGGAGGTAAAATTCTTATAATCTGCTTGAATTCCAGTTAATTATTGTGATTATTTCAAAATTCTGTGTTTTCAAGCGCTTTTCAGCCGAAAATGTTCAGATACGGGGTTTTTTTTTTTCTCTTACTTATTTGTTTGTTAATCATTTGATTCTTTCACCGTCCTGGGGTTAAGCATAAAATCTTGGGAGTCCTTTTCGTGATAATGCAAAAATCAAGCTTAAAATTTTTTCATTTCTCGCACGATTTCTCTAAGAATATTTGGTATTTCTTAAGTTTTCCCTCAGATATATTTTCCAGTTCTTTGTTGAGTAAAGGAAATTACTGTTATTTTAATCACCATAACTTCACAAAAGCTTTAGATCTAGGCTTATATTTGGAATTTTGATGCTCTTGTTTCTAGGTTGTTTATCCAGCTACAGGAGGATCCCCTTAGTGTTTACCAGTAATTTCCTTTTTGTATTAAAAGTAATATATATATATACACACACACACACACACACACATTTTGAGCAAGATTTTAGTAGTTTTGTAAATTCATCTGGATTTTGTTCTTTTGGGGGGGGGGATTGGGTATAAGAAATATTTTCCTTGCACTTGATAGCAAACGTATGTAGGTTCAATCTTGTAGTAATCGATTATGCCTGTTCCCTTTTGAGATAATTTTTCTGGTAGTAATTTCTGACACCGTCTTTTTAAAATGTTTCATCTACTGTACTTTGATTTTTATTTGTTGAACGTCATGTTTTAAGCTAGTTTAGTTCTATGTTTGGTTCACTAGGAATATCTGGGTTTTGTTATATGTAGGAGGAGGATATGGGAACAGAATACCTTGTACAGCCCGTATGTCGTGCTGAGGATGAGGAAGATGCTAGTGATTTCGAACCGGTAGAAAACCGTGAAGAGGAAGAGGATGAAGACGAAGATGAAGATGAGGGTGGTGGGAAGATTGAAGCCCCACCTAAGAGGAAGAGGTCGGACAAAGATGATTCTGATGATGATGGTGGAGCGGATGATGAAAGACCCTCCAAACGATAGTGCCTGGCCCCTTCTTGGTTTCAGAACTGACCAATGGGACTCATTGCCACATAGGTCAATCTCTCTCTCTCTCTCTCTCTATCAAGACCATGTCCTTTTCTTTATAGAAAGAATGATATAGGATTCTATATTTAGTTGCATCATTCATCATGGTTCAGTGCTATTTAGGACATGTTCGACCTCATAATGCGTAGTTTGTTATGTTCTCTGAAAAAAGAAAACTATTGGGAACAGCTGTTTTAGAATTTGTGTAATTTATAATGATGTTAGATTAAATTGTAGACTGAGAATTTCCCCATCTTTTAGGATAGGATAGGATGATAGCATTTTGCCTTTTGTAGTCAGTTCCCCCCCCCCCCCCTAAAAAAGTATTGGAATGGTTGTTAGATGGCTTATAATTTTGGATGGATCAGTTTGGGATGATGGCCTTTGCAATTTTCAATCGATTGATATAATCTATATCTAAATCATTAATAAAGCCCTGATTTTGGTGTCAAATGATAAAAAAAAATCAAATATTTTATTAATTAAATAATATTATTATTATAAAAATATTTATATCTTTTAATTGTTTTATATAATATAATTTTTTTTTAAATTATCACTCTCTTCAGCACTAGTATTTTCTTTAAAAACTATCAATTACTCTCTTAAAATACTACTACTTTCTAAAAAATTATTATTCTTATTAAAATAAAAATTACTCATATATATATATATATAAAATTATCCAATACAGCCAGATATATATATATATATATATATATTAGATAACAAGTGTGATAGAATCTGGTATATGCAATGAATGTTGTTTGACATCCGCAGAATGCATGAATGGGGAAACAAAAATGGACCCTTCCCATTGGCTTTCATACCATATTTCTCGACCTCAAAATTGGAAAGCAACGTCACGATTTACAAGTTTTATATCGCAGGGGGGAACTTTCTTCCCAAAAAAGGGTTTCAACTAATTTGAAACCGCCTAAGGCAGGGTTTGGCTCCAAATGAAAAATCGTCTTCTTCCTCTAACCAATGCCCCTCTAAATTCTTCACTTTCTTGTTGTAGATGTCGTTGTTGTCGTGGCTCTGCAGATTCTCAATTTTGTCCAACCCATCATTTTCTTCAATCATTTCCGTATAGATATTTACCACACTTTTATTATTGTTATTATTGCCTGATTCTTTGCCTTCTTCACCAAGCTCTCAAATATTATTGTGTAGACCCTCAAGACGTACTATCAAAATCCTTGGATTAGGCCAGACTAGTAGGTCACAAAGTGGATTTATACATCCTTGTTTCGCCATGTATCTGTCAAAGATAAAAAACAACACTTCAACAAACTTTTATTAATGGGAATTAAAGACAAACTACCCCCAAGCTTTGAAGGGAAGGGCTCTAAATTCAACTAATCTTCCTCAACGTGGAAAATATTGAACGCAAATTTCACGACGAAGAATATGTGGGCATCTTCAAGCAATGATAAAAATAATCAGATTAACCGGTTAAATCGAGAATTAGTAGCTCATCCAATCCGGTGCATATTATCGAAATTGTAATTTTTCAAATTATAAGAAAACTGATTGAATTGATAAAAAAGGAAAAAAATCATAAAATCCATTTTCATACTTATTTTTAAAATTTTGTTTTATAAAAAATTTTATTGTATGTGGTAAAGTTTGAACTTTTAATCCTTCTAATTTATATTAAAAATATTATACGTAATTTGATTAGATATTTATTATATTTAACTTGTATTTATAATTATAGATCTTAACAGTTTAACCCTGTTCGATTTTTTTAAACATTAAGAATGGGTGGGGGAGGGGAGGGGAGAGCGAGCAGCAAATCATAATCTGTTCTCGGGAGCCGATGGATGAAGCATTAGAAATGGCCCATGCAGCCTCTTTCTTGATATCAAGTTCGGCATGTTGAAGCAGGTGAACGAGAGCAGTGATTACATTTGCTTCGATAACAGCCTACTGCAAATAAAGTTAAAAGGATTAGACAATCATTCAGAATACACAGAAAGCAACAATGATGTGTTCATTACACCTCGGAAACTATTTCAATGGAAGACAAGACACAATCACTTTTAGCATTTAACCAGTATTTCACTTCTATTTCTAGCGGTGATGTTTGAATTTGCCCAACAGGCCTCTTAAACTCATTTTGTAGTTCCGGGACAGAAATTTGTAGAGACAGGGCAGGCATTCATTGTCAATTACAACCTGAAAACGTACTTTATAACTCAATCACTGTCATGAGTGACAAAATATGAAAAATATTTTAGTATCTGAGTGGTGTTGAATTGTTGATCATAGATGCACAATAAATGCCTGAGTCTGAGAATCATCACCTGTGACAATGTTCCCTATAGTCCGGAATGCAGGGACAAGCAGAGCTAGCTTGAGAGGGATGACTGCAGGAACGATAAATAATAAAAGTGAGAAATGTTAACCCTAAAGATGAAACAATAAGCATCATTGCAATAACAAGACATCTTACTGAAGAAGCACCACGAGTCGTGGACAAATGACTGCCTCGATCACAGCTTGAATCTTTTTAGTTGTACAGTCAGCAAGATAAGAAAAGGGCACAGCAAGCGTCACTTAGAATTTCTTCGTCGGTCGATTGGATTACTTGCTGCAAGGCTTGCAAGTCTGGCTTAACCTTAACAACTAGAAAACCACTTTGTGTATAACTCTGAGCCAGAAACTTCGGTTCACCCTCCCAACCATATAAAATGTGGGTAATCTTGGGAATTGGGATCTCTCTGAAAGATAACAATCCGTAGATCGTGCCTACCTCGTCAAAAGGTGCTGGCGGCTTGCCTCGGCAGAAGTTTAATAAAGCCCAAATGGCATTGCTTAGCAGAGATAAACTCATAAAGTTCATTCAATTGTGCCAGTAGTAGAATCAGTCCACCATGACTAAGAACAATATCTCTAGACCTTGGTGAATCACCAGCAATATTACCCAATTCCCAAACTGCCCGGGAGTCCACAGGGAAGTCAGAGGTGAGAAAAACAGAAGAAAATATGCATGACTGAAGAGTTATGTTTAGTATATAATATCAAGACGAGAACGAAACTGACCTGCTCTCGAACATCAGCGATGGAAGAGCGAAGAAAGTTGCACAACTTTGGGCAAATCACATGTTCAATGACGACATGTATATACTCAATTGTACCAGATACAATATTAGTCAATGCCCATGCTGCCTCAAACTGAAGATGAAAATCAAGTTCGAATGATTCAGTGAATAAACTCTGAATAACTTGAATAGAAAGAAAAATATTTTAAAGTAAGCCTTACTAATGCACACCTGTAATTGCCGCTGATCATGATTGTCAAGAAACTCAAAAATCGAGGAACAATGCCTGCTTCAATTACCTGATCGATGGGGACCATCACTCTGTAGATATATGTGTGAGTTAATATTAACAAAACTATAGAGGTAAAGCAACAATGAAGACAAATATTCATATTAAGATCATCAAACAAACCAAATGATAATAGCTTTCGCAATAGAGTGGTAGCTTCCAATTGCAATTGTGGGTTATCAGATGATACTCCTTTTACCATCAATCGAAGACATTCCAAATATCATCAACAATGTGAGTTAGAAACGCACACATGAAAGAATCATTGTATCTACTGCAAATCCATATCTGCAATATGCAAACATTGACGAAAAGTCAGCTACTCATCTGATTGCAAGAGACTTTTGTCATAAAGGAACAGCTGCCTCAAGGATCACTAAACTATCCAGACGCAGACAGGAACATGTTGCTTAGAGAAACGGTAAATAAAGACCCAAAATTTCTCCTCTCCTTCCACATTTCATAAGCATATATATGCAACGGAGTCATGAGTTTGTTCTGTCACTGAATCATATGAACTTGGCCTATATTATCCGATTCAAAGCCCCAATATACAGAAAAAGAACCCCAAATCAAAAAAACGGAAAACTTGTTGGGAATTCTTACATTTGGTTCCGTGAACTCACTGAATCGTTGCTGCTGATACAAATTCTGATTGAGAATTAAAAAAAAAAAAACCCTTCTTTCCGTTTCTTAAGGAGACTTTCTTCTCTCTTGCTCTTCCTCATCTGCACCAAATTTTCATCTCTTCTCGGTTTCTGCTTTGTCTTTGTTTCATTCACCATTACGTATAATATCTTATGTAATTTTCGTCTAACATTTTCTTTTCTCTCATTGCTGGTTATGTCTCCATCGAATAATTCATTTAAAAAACATATTAATTATAACTAAAATTTACTATACATATTCTACGTTGTCTTCATATTAGACAACCGAATCCAAAAGAAGGCAATCCAATAACATCAGCTTCTGTGCGCATCCATCTGTTTATATGTTACACGTTTATATAACGATAATAAATAGATAATTTTGATAGTATGAAGTTACAAAACTTAAGCACTGATTTAAATAAGGAACAAAAGCATACAAACAATTGATAAATTTTTATTTTAATTACTTAATTTTAGTGGCTGACTCCAAATTCTAGAACCTAATTCTTTTGTAATATATTTTCAGTTTAATATAGAATACAATATTTCTTAAAAGGTTTAAAGTACTTGAGACTACCCTATGTTATACCATCTAGTACAATTCGGTTCCCATTGATTAGGTTAGCTCTTTTACCATTAGATTTGAAGCAATAAGTAAAATTAATAACTAGGGTAATAGAAATCGATAAAAAAAGTAGACATGACAAATTTGATTTTAGTTAAATGCTAGCATGTCGATAAAACGATAATAATAAAATATAATATTTTTAGATGATATGAACAAATTAAATAATTAATTTATTATAAATGTCATATTCGATTTCATTTTACTTACTCTATCATTGCTACTTCATCTTTTGAGAAAACAAATCAACGTTTAATAAAAATCAAACGGCCACATCAGCTTTTTAATCGATTTCCATTATTGGGTCATTAATTTCACCTTTTACTTCAATTTTAGTAGATGGACCAAATTGTGCTAGATTATATAATACAAGTTCTAAGTGCTTTAACTTCCTTGAAGGTGTGTTTCTTTCTTTTCCTATCTTTTCTTTTTTTTTTTTCTAAATGGTTATTGAAGTTGCAATCAGAACAAAGAGAATGCATTTGGTGATTAAAAATTGGAAGATGACATGAAAATGATGGATGCCTGTTGGTGATTACTTTCAAAGTCAAAGAAATTGCTAATTTCAAACTTTATATGTTAAAAATTGTTTTTTAACAAATTTTGATCTTAATTACCATAGTGTTTTTTACACTAGTAGTTAACAAAGATGAGATCTAAATATCATTTTCACTTTCCCCATTTCTTTATTCTTTTCCCCATTTCCCACACCTTATAAATGAAATTATAATCTAATTTTTTTAAAAAAAATGTGTAAAAAAAACCCTACTATTATAGTTTTTTTAAAAAAATTATTAAAATCCCAATTTCAGGAAAAAAAAAAAAAAAAAACCAAGAATGAAGGCTTAGAGCCATGGTTATGGCCCACGGTGAAAATCCAATGGTATGGAATACGGGGGTTGATGAAAAGTGGGTTCAAGTGAAATGGACAAAACGCCAGCCCAAACTCTTACCGAACTAATGTCGGTGATATATCAACACCCCGCCCTCCACTCTCTTGCCCACAGCTCACCGATTAAGCTCTATGTTTTAACCATAATCGAATTTATTTATTTATTTATTTATGTTATAATGATAATAATATTTTATAAAAATTGAAAGAAATGCATACTTCTCTGTCCCTGACAACCCAATATGTACTGTATTTCTCCACATTTTCTTTCATTTAATTTTAATTTATATTTTTTTTGCACTTATTTTTGTTCACCACGTATATATATAAAAGAGTAAATGTAAAATTATATTTGAATTATATATTTTTATAATTTTTATTTTAATTTATATTTACTTAATTTGATTATCTTTTTTATATTTTATTCACATCTATCATTAATATTATTTGTTTAATATAAAAACTATGTCATTTATATGTACCATACATATTATTTGTTCAATATAAATTTTTTTTAATAATTAAATATAAATTAAAAAAATTTTAATATTAATTTTTGATATGATAAAATTATATTACTAAATCGTCAATTTATTAAAATATTAGTAATATAAGTAGTTATGTAAATGTAAAATGTTAACATAGTTTTATACACATAAATATATCCTTTTCTAGAAATATATATATATATATATATATATGAAGAGAATCTATTTACGTATAAAATTAAATTATTTTTAAATATTTTAATAATTTTATATATGAAGTTTATATTTATAAAAATTAATTATTAAATTGAATAATATAATTTTACTTATTATGCATGTATAATTTTTAAATTAATCTAATAATTTAATTATATTGATCTAAAATATTGATATTTTTAATATATATTTGATAATTAAAAATTTTTTATGTCAAACAAATTCTTAAATTTTTTTATTTATTTAAAATTTAACATACATAATATATAAAAATAAATAAAATATGATAATTAAATTAAATAAATATAAATTATATATAAAATTATAAAAGTAAGAATAAACAAGTGAATTTCTTCCTTATATATATATATATATATATTATATTTATTTAAAGCTATTGACACGCGTTGCTAGATGCCAAGCAAATCCATCTCTCCGTGTTCCTCGTATTCCAATATTCCTTTCCCCCCTTCACTTCCACTTGCTGGGAAACGAGATTTGTATCAGATCTGTTTTTTTTTTTCAAAAAAAAAAACTCACTTTTTACACTCTAATGTGCCTCGTTTTGGATGCTTAAGTTACATTTTTCTTCTTTTTTCCTGAAAGTTGCCAAATAATGAAGATCGTCGGCCCCATCACTCCCGGTCAGGTGCGTTTTTCTCATTTCAGCAGTCTCTACTCTTGTTTGATCTTGCATTTTAAACTTATTTTTTTCCAGAAAAAACGAAATCTTATTTTTTGAATTGGTTTTCCAGGTGTCGTTTTTTCTCGGCATATTTCCTGTAATTTCAGCTTGGATCTATGCTGAATATTTGGAGTACAAGAAAAATTCATTCGCATTCAAAGCGTAAGCTGTGAATTCCACATTTTTATTTGTAATTCGATTACAATTAACGTAATTTATTGGTGAAAAAGTTAAAAACTTTTTTTTTTTAATAATTTTCGTATTTCTATCAGTAGGCACTCTGATGTGAATTTAGGTGAAATCAGAAACGATTCTGTTAAGGAGGATGACAGAGCGGTTTTGTTGGAAGGTGGAGGTCTTCACTCAGCTTCTCCAAAGGCTCGGGCCTCAACATCTTCCTCGTCTTCCATTTTGAAGTCTTATTCAAAGCCATTCATTGTTTTTTTTTCTCTCTCATTTCTTTCCACTTTTGTTGTTTAGTTACTTCATTTTTATGCTTTGTTTCTGTTAAGATTTCTTATGATGGATGAGACTTTCTTAGTTGAGAATCGATTGACACTTCGAGCTATGTAAGTGAATTTTATTTGTTGATTAATATATGAAGCATTTCATTCTGAGAACTAATAATATGTAATCTAACTTGCTCTATTTTTTTTCAATTATCTTTTTGTTTATCTTCTTATAGATCCGAATTCGGTGTTCTTTTGGCATACTATTACATATGCGACCGCACTGATGTGTTTGCCTCTTCCAAAAAGGTGAGGATGATTGCTTTATTATGAAAATTCATCAAAATTTCCTTCTTACAATTTTGTGGCTAAATATGCTAAATTTGTGAAAAGTAAAAAAAAAAGAAGGATTTTAATTGAAGTAATTAACTACCGAGCGCTCTATTCTTCTTACAAAATGTTGTAGCAAGCCATGCATTTCAAAATCCACTGCAATATATATTGTCTAAAACTTTGTTATTGCTTGCTTCTCATTCATCATCTGTCGATGCAGAATTATAATCGGGATCTTTTCTTGTTCCTCTACTTCCTTCTCATCATAGTTTAAGCAATAACTTCTTTCAAGAGACACCATCATAAGTCACCATTTTCAGGGACATCTATACTTTATTTGAACAGACATCACACTGAGGAGTGGAAAGGTTGGATGCAGGTTTGTGATTCTTTCACATGACATCGTAAATCATCAAAATCTTCTTTCCAAAGGACTGTTGCCTACTTTTTATGATAGAATAAGTGTTGGAATGTATAAAAAGTAGAAACTCTTTTGGCTGATGCTGATTATGCTTCAAGCGTTCAAGTATTGCTACACCAATATTGGTAGTCTTAGTCATATCTTTTTCCCCTTTATTTTACAGGTTTTATTTTTGATGTGCCATTACTTTGCTGCAACAGAGATTTATAATGCTATCAGAGTGTTCATTGCTGCTTATGTGTGGATGACTGGATTTGGGAACTTCTCATATTATTATGTGCGCAAAGATTTCACTCTTGCTAGGTTTGCACTGGTATGAGTTCGCCTAAATTGAAGATTAAATAACCTTATTATTAATTTTTTTTTAACATTCTAACCTTCAGTGTTTTAGCTGAACAGATGATGTGGCGGCTCAATTTCTTGGTATTTTCTTGCTGTGTCATCCTCAATAATAGTTATATGCTGTGCTATGTATGCCCGATGCATACTGTGTTCACTCTTATGGTTTATTGGAGCACTTGGTATTTTGAGCAAGTACAATGAGAATTGGTTAGTCATAGCTCTAAAAATCATTGCGTGCTTCTTGCTGGTTATCCTAGTTTGGGAAGTGCCTGGAGTTTTTGAGCTTCTCTGGAGCCCATTTACCTTTTTTCTTCGTGGGTAATGTTGCAAAGTATAGTTTCTATTTAAACTGTTTAGGCTCATGTTGATGGAAAAAAACTATAAAACTGTTGCAGGATATACTGATCCTGCAAAGCCAAACTTTCCTCGCTTGCATGAGTGGCAATTCCGCTCGGGCCTTGATCATTACATATGGATTATTGGAATGATATATGCTTATTACCATCCAACTGTCAGTTCTGATGCAATTATTTTCCATCTTTTCGTTGTATCTTCTGGCTATGAATAAATGCAATTTATATTTAGGAATAATAAGGCTCCCAAACTAGCTTGCTCTGCGTTATTGTTTGTTTTTTAGGAGTTGATGGCTTGATATTCTTGAGTTACCGTTGCAGGTTGAGCAGTGGATGGAAATACTTGAGGAAACAGAGTTGAAGTGCCAAGTATCAATTAAAATGGCTATTGCAATAATAGCGCTGATGGTACCGTAAATACACCTTTTGACTTATATTCTGTTTCCTAGAATTGTCTTCTCTTATTCATGAAGTTCTTATACCACTTGTAGATGGGATTTTTCTGGTTCGAGTACATACACAAGCTTGACAAGTTCACATGCAATAAGTACCATCCTTATACCTCATGGATCCCTATGACGTAGGTCTCATGTTACCTGTGTTGATGTTTGACATATCTGAACATTTTTGCTTTTACTCAAGCCTTTTTCCATGTTTTGATCAGTGTGTACATATGTTTACGAAATGTCACCCAGTCCTTCCAGAGCTACAGTTTAACCCTTTTTGCGTAAGTGGCCTTTAATTTAATGTCTTGTTTTATTTTTTACATTCTGAAGACCAATAATGACAAACTAATTTTTGTCTGATATTCATCTTTTGTTTTCCAGATGGCTTGGAAAGATAATGCTGGAGACCTGCATCTCACAGATCCACATCTGGCTACGGTAAGTTGAAGTTCACAACGTGGGAATCCTTGTTGCTTCAGCTGTTGGCAAAGAGTTGATTGATAATTCAGAGTTTTAAATCACAGCATAGGATACATGCAGACTCGCATTTCTTTATTTTTTTTTTCTCATTTTCTTTTGACACAATATCCGATCAAAGCACAGATCGGGAGTTCCAGATGGTCAGCCTAAGCTGCTGCTTTCTCTGATCCCAGATTACCTGATGTTAAATTTCATGCTTACTACTTCTATATACCTTGCAGTAAGTAAAACGGCATCATCTTTGAAACTTCAAACATCACTCATCAGTCATGCACTGACGTATTTCTTCTTGTCTGCAGATATCCTACAGACTGATTGACTTGACAAATATACTGAAATCAGCTTTTATACCAACCAAAGACAACAAGCGCCTTATCCACAACCTGATTACGGCTGTTGTAATCTCAAGCATTTTATACTCGTTATCCTTTGTTTTCCTCAGAATCCCTCAAATGTTGGTAAGAGTTATTTCTTTAGATCAATTCTATCACCGAGACTCAAACTGCAAATGGCGATAACAATCTCTAAATTTCAAATATCTGTATTGAAATTGGCAGGTATGAGAATTATAACTATAGAAATACTAGAAGGTTGCCACCACAACTTTGTTTTGCTCCACTGCTGCAGATTGTGCCTTCACAATTGAAACGTAAAATTGCAGAATTCGTAACGCGGTTGATTGATATTCAATCGGAGAAGTTGTCCACGATCATGCTAAGTCTCAGAATATGGAACATGAGTTGTATAAGGAGAAGATCTAAAGTAAGTATAACACCTCCAATTGAGGTCTTATTTTTGTTATGTATTATTTCTTATTTACCACGACTAATACATTGATTCATTACCATATCTGTCTAAAGCAACTCGGATTGGGTTGCATTGCAGTGATCTTATATAAATAATTTTTTTTAAGAAAAAGGGTAGTTAAAAAGATTATTTGAATCTTAGACCAGCATTCTTCTTTGTAATCACATATCGACCAATGTCAAAATTCATGATGAAGATGAATCCACATTTAAGTATAAATTTATGAGACAATGTTGCATGTAAATTAAAGGGTTGGCAACAAATAAATGCACATTCCATTCACTCAACATTCTCCTCTCATATCATTCAATGGTTTGCAACATTTCAATCTGCCTTGTACAGGTCTAACTTCACTTCCCTTTTTTTTTTTTTTTTTTTCCTGTTTTAATGATTTGAAAGTATCAAGGATTTAATCTTAATCATCGATTTAAGAGTCCAAAAATCTATCAATCAATTGAACAACCGTTGGGTTGTTTTATTTAATTGGATGAAATATCTTATTTGAATGTAAGAAAATGAAAAACCTGTGAGAAACTTATTGGACGTAACCCATAATCATGTGAAAGTTAAGCTTCTATCTGTGAATGGGAAGTGGTTGACCGGACAAGAAGGAATGGATGAGGGTGAGAGCCTCGCTGGGTTTGTTTCGAGGCACCAAGTGACCTGCCCCTCTCACCGTCACGAATGTCACCCCTTCGTATTCCACTATCCTCCCTCCAACCTATCAATTTTTTAATTTCATTACTAAAATAAGAACAATGAAAATAAACAAATAATAACGAAGCAGTAGCAATGATAAAATGAAAAGAACCTGGTGGTTGTGGAACCAAGAACGCCATGGTGATTTGAGAGGAAGCCCAAGAGCTTCAACACAGTATCTAGAACTAATCACTGGTACTCTTCCATCCATGTCCCCACTGTTTCAACCAACCAAACAACCGAAGTCAACACAATAAAAACTATCATTTCTTCCCCGGGCTCCCACCATCCCCTGCTCCCCCACCCCCTTCAAATTTTACTTTTGACATTTTTATGTCTGGACGGCTCCCTTAGGAGACCTGGGAGTTGGAACAACATAAATGTTGAATTTATGGTCCATTTCGTGATTCCATTTCACTAGGGCATTTATAGTCCAATATTCCAATCTGGCAACTCTTAGACAAGACAAGATAAGACAGCATTAGAGCACTGGAACTGACGATTGTCACACTTAAAAATTTCGATTTCATCCTGTTGTTTTGATCCCGTACTTTTGACCCCAAAAATCCCAAATCTCATATGATTTTGAGGAAAGACTTGGTATATAATCAAAATTTGCATCCATTTTATGATAATGGAGTATGAAAATTTATCCCACCTATAAATCCATATCTTCAAATTTCCTATGATGAGCTTCTTGTAAATAGGCAGTACGGAAAAAACAGAAAAATTATATGTCGTCAAGACAGAATCACTGGAAACAGATAATAAATCATGTTAGTGAATCAAATATAAGAAACTCACATGCTATTGCTGTATTGCTAATCAATATCCGGATTTGGAATCCCTATACTGTTCTGAGTCTTTTTTTTTTTTAAGATGTGTTCGACATATGTTTGATTATAAGAATAGGTACGGAAATATGATTATCCAAAGAACTTTTAAATATATGAAAAGGCTTACAAAAAATTAAATATATTGATGTTGAACGCAAACTTATAATCAACACTCACACTCGAATCCGAGTAACATAGCCTGTACTTACCTGCAGCTCTCCCATTTTCTACCACTGGTGTTTGCATGAAGTGATGTTTGAACATCTGCCCTGTTGAAATACATTTCTGCATATTCAGAATAACATCGATCATAACCACCTGCAGGGATCCTCATTCTCCTTAACCCATAGTTTTTGGCCTGCAAAAAATGGCATGGTTATACTTTCAACATCATTTTTTTTTCGTTCCTGAGAAATCTGTTTCCAGGTAGACAGCTAGATAGATATTCACCTTACTAGCGGTCGATGAAGATGTGCTGTTAATAAGACATTTGGGAGCATAGATATTATAAATATCAATTTCTGCGTATTTGTCAAAGACTTGGTTAACAAGATCATTGCATTCAGTGGACCAGTAGACGAGCTTGAAATCGCACACTTGTTTAACTTCATGGTAGAGCTCATCTGATATTACTGAGTGGCTCCAAGCATATTCCATTATGCCAGTGTAGTCATAGTTATCATTGGATATTGGATTTCCTACCTGGAACAGGTATTTATTACCTTAGGAACGTTTTTGCTTCCGATATATAGTCATGAAACCGATGGAAATGTACGTGCGCTGGCGTGTGTGAGTTCATGGTATTTCCTATAGATAAGTTGGCATTTTTGCGTTATAGAATGCATGAAAGCTTACTATGAAGCCTTTGAGATTGATGAATGGGTATCGAGTTGTCTCATTGTTCCTATCATACAGAAGCTCTGCTAGCTGAGGTACGTAATGGCCTGCAGGACAAGAAGAATGACTATTCCTATTCATAGAGAGAGAGAGAGAGAGAGAGAGAGAGAGAGAGAGTGTAAAAACATATTTTACCTGCATAACTCTCTCCTGAGATGAATAAATCATGAGTTTTGTACTGCGGAAATCTTTGAAGCCAGTTCACCAAGAAATTATAGGCATCCTCAGCTAAATGAAGAGAAATGGTTTAAGTTATTTTCCTTGCAATTTATAGCTAATATCCAATATTAGTATGTTACTCTGACTCTTCATTTTTTTTAAGTACTTATTTTTTACACTCATGTCTAACACATATTAGGAGATAGAAATGGAGATATGACCTTTTAAATATATGAAACAATATAAAAAAATTGAACATATCTATATTTAACACATATTTATATCCAACACTTAAACCCAAGTCTGAATAATATAGAATACTTGTACAATTGGTGAATTACCAACAAAGGCATCATCCAATTTTTTGAGATCCGAACTTGTATTGGTGTAAGAGAAGCCAACTCCAATGGGAGATTCTACAAACAGCAAATTGGACACTACAGGGAAAAAAATTTATGAGCTTGTCAATTTGATAAGAGAAACAACCAAAGCCATTATCCTTTCCTATCCTAATTTACAGAATTCATTAATGGTATAGTTGTATGAAACCTTCATTCCAAGCATATTTGTTGAAATGAAGGTCTTCGCCATTTTTACCAACTCTTAGTGGACCCAACTCGGAAGCTGCACCATAGGCTATTGAGGAACAACCAGGTCCTTTTAACATCGAAAAGATAAGGGTCAAACAGTTAGATCATCGTATCACAAACCTACTATCAAGAATTAAATGTTGCATATATTTATTGCAATAAATGATTGTATAACCTCCATTAAGCCAGAGCAGGAGAGGTTTGTTGGATGGTTGAGATTGAGCTTCAAAGAACCAGTAGAAAAGGGCCCTACCATGCTTTTGGTTTACAGTGATATACCCTGAAAACTGTGAAATTGATGGCGCCGGCGGCTGGTTAGGTAGATTGATTACTCTATCAGATTCTTGAGATGTCTGGGTAGTTCCTGATGCATTAATGCAAGGAATTAAGAAACCAAGAAAGAAACATGTGAGTGAGGGAAAACTGAAAGCTCTTTTATCTGGGACTGTTAAGCCCATCTCGTCTCAAGTTCTGCAACTTAGCTACAAGATGCAAAGTTGAAATTTTACTGAGATTTACTACATTTCATTTCAACATCTTTGACCCGAAAGTAGAGGAAAAGCTTGGGGGGGGGGCGGGGGGGAACTGTCATGATTAATGCCTTTGTTTTGCATAGTGTTTTTTATGTACCCACTTAGCTAGAATAATAGTCAAATTAAGAAGCTGAATGGCTGAGATCAATCGGAAAAACACCTTTTACTTGAGAACAACTAGGATAAAGATGACTTTCGAGTTTCATTTTTATCCCATCTTTGGCTTTTTCTGGACGGCCGGCATTGACTAGTTGACAGAACTATTTTTTATGGATCTGTTCTCAGATAATGGAGATCGCCTGCATTGACTAGTTGATCCAATTATATTGATAAATTAAACAATGACTTGGACAAATGTGATAAATTTTTGTAGAACTTTAACGTCAACTTTAAGAAATTTATCTTGATGCATCATTTCATTTCATTTCAAAGGAATAAGAAAGAGTTAAAAGGTTGTCTTTTCTAAAGTACACCTAAAATAGATGATGCTTTGTACTACTACTGCCATGCTTGTATGGTTCAAGACCCTGAGGAGACAGGGAAAGCCACAATCTTGCTTTCATGAAAAGGAAGCCCCCATCGTGAAGATTCTTCAAGAGGCTGAAGAACAGACACCTAGAATTATCCGAAACTTAAAAAGTAGTGAAATGATTGGTTCTTTGATTCTAAGTTGCAGCCTGCAAATAATTGATAACTGTCACAAACTATTTCTGCTTAGAACAGAATAGCATCAAATCCTGGTTTAATTTTCTGGATTTGCACCATCTAAATCCTTTTATCCTTCGAGTAAGGGAAATCGTCAAACTTTCCAATTTTATTTCTCAAGTAGATAACGGGAAAGCCTCCATGTAGCTGATCTATTTGCAATGGAAAAACTTGTTTCAGAGAGTTGACCAAGTAGCCGAGATATAGCTAAATGAAACAAGGGTTGCATGTTTAAATCACTTTATTACAAGAACCTCAGGCTTAGCCTCTTAGGGAAACATAAATGCACACAATGTTTGACACTGTATGTTAAGCATTCCACAGAAAGGAACTAACAAGAAGACACCCAGCTAATATTAGGGTTTATATACCTTGATCTAAAAATGTATTAGTCCTAACTTTAGTAGCAATTATGAAGAAAATAAATGAATAGCATGAACAGGCAATCAGACGGTCAGCTCAAGGGGCTGAAGAACCAATTCAGAATCAACTTTTCTATATTTTCTTTTCTTTTTGAGGAAGAAAGGTCGGAGAAGGCATCGTGACAAGCGGCTTAATGGGTCCTGCAGACCTTCCATCTCGTAGTGGCCAAACCGCCAATCTCTTTCAATATAAGGCCGCTGTGTAGGTTTATCAAGGCCTCCTGTCAAACAGAAATGATAAAAAAAATAAAATAAACATTGTTATTGGGACCTTAGTATTTAGAGGGGAAAAAAAAGATCAACAGCAATTATGAGTCAAGTCAGATGTTGCAATTATAGCAAAATTTCGGCATGTGCCTCCACGAGGTCATTTTCAAGTGACTAGCTGAGAAATTTAGTAAGCATGCAAGATGTTGCAGTGACATGCATGCAATGTATTTAAGGTTGTGCTGATGGCTTACTGCTTTTTTTAAATTTTAGATGTCAAATCAATCAAGAGCAACTTCCTTTAATGCTTTTGTCTTACCTTGGAAATTTTCGTGTCAATTTCTTACTATTATTTTTACCGTCTTTCTACCGGGAGGGCCAACTTATCCACAATTTATTTGAATGTAGCTATCATAGATAATCATAAAGTCGGTGCAAGCAGCAGAATCAATCCTTTTACATTGTATACGTCAAGAACGAATGTCAAGAAAAAGAGACAAATATAAACTTGCAACAAGAAGGAGCTGCTACAATACCTGCATACATCAACCCATGTTTATTAAGTGCTCGATAGAAGGGTCTTGTTCGCTTCTCTTCAGCAGCTTTTTGAAGTTCATTCCATGCTCTTTCCCTGTCTTCACGTGTAATTTTGCCCGTGGTTACCACCTAAAATCAACATGGACTATGATGTTCCAGTACGAACACACGAGAGTAGCACTGGGAAGACCAGTGACGGAATATTTTTGTGAAAAAGAATGTAACCTTGGAAAATAGGTGATATGAAGGACGTGGGATCCGAGCAAGGCCTTTGGCACGATCAACAGCAACAAGTCCAAACTTGGGACCATAACCATCAGCCCATTCCCAGTTGTCAGAAATAGTCCAAAACAGGTAACCGAGCACAGGGACACCCTGTAACAAACCAGAAGAAGATTAGTACTCGGTTCTATAACTAATTAATTTCAGAAAATGAAATTCCAGATTTTGTCAGATTTAAAGCCAAACCTTGATCATCGCTGCATAAACAGCAAGCAAATGTTCTAGAAGATAGGGCCTCCGGATCACATCTGTCTCATCAGAAACCCCATTCTCTGTAATGATGAAAGGAACCTTAAGGTGTTTGTATCGTTCATGGAACTGTATTAGCAGACGAAACAAACCATCTGGATAAACCCCTCGCCCCGATTCACTGTACTCATCAGTCTCTACTAGCTTCAGTCCAGCACCAGATATCACTTCCTGGCTAGCAAAAGAATAAGGTCAATAGGTTTATATGAGAAGAATAATACATTGTTTTGTTGAGAGGAATGTTCTTCTTTAAAAAAGGGAAAAAAAAAAGAAAAAAAGTCAAATGGGACAAAAAAAGGAACCTGTCCATAGTAGTTTATGCCTATAAAATCCACCTTGTCGCATATACTATCCACATATGGAAATAGGGTGAGAGAATTGGCCAATGTAACAGCAGCAACATCAAAGAGACCATATGGCCTTGTAAATGATATATTATGAGCTACTCCAACCACTTTTTTTGATAATGCGCTGCTGAAATGAAATAGTAATTGGAATGTTATAAATTTGGGATAATCTGTCAAATGGAAGAAAAAGTATGTTTTCCCAACTTCAAATACCAAAAAAAATTCCTTGTTAGAAATATGAGAAGCTTTTTGACAAAAATTCCTTTTCTCTAGAGTCTTCGTAAGGAAAAGAAACCTTTTTTCATGGATATAGTCATAGGCCTTTGAATGTGCAATAGCCATCCAATACATGGCCTGTCTAAAAACACCAGTTGGTAGAGCAGAAGTGGCAACCTCCAGCATATCAGGATGACCACCAGGCCAAGCACCCGCACAATAAGTAAGCATACAGAAGACATGAGGTTCATTAAATGTTACCCAATAGTCAACAATGTCTGATACGCTGTTGACAACAAGCCTGCAAGATTTGCACACAAAAAAGGATTTATGAAACTGAGAGAACATACAAAAACCAGAAGTTATTAAAGTAAAACTAGCATAAAGTGGCTCTTATGAAATATGAATAAGCAGCCTAGTCTTTCTGTCTCATAATATGAGTTAAAGTTTGGTTAAGAGCATCAACTAAATGTTGAATTCTTGCCACTCTCACACCCAGTAACTGTAAGTTTTTAACTCCAGAAGTTTACCTTTCTTTTAATACATAAAGCAGAAGACAGTTAAAATTGTTTATGAAGCTTGCTCTTTTGGCTTATAAAAGAGGAAGATGAGAATAGAGTCATCATCAGTACGACCTTGATTGCATCAAGAAAAGTATGATTAGAGCTGCAAAAATATAGAACAGAAACTATGACATGATGAAAGACTGACTTGGTAAACTCTATGAAGTAATCAACAGTTTTCTCCAACTTCCATCCGCCATAATCACCGGCCCATGGGGGAAGTGAGTGATGAAACAGTGTGAGCATCACCTTGATTCCATAAGAGTGAACCCTGTTGATGATCCATTTATATCGCTCCAATGCTGCATAATTGACCTAAAAAGCAACACTATAAGGCCTAACTAAATCCGAACTCATTTGAGTTGAATATATGAAAAATAAGGAAACTTTAATGGCATATAGGTGTCTTAAATTTGAGCAACAATTATCCAACCATAAATTACTTTTCATAGGCAGGAAGATTGTTTCCCCTTTCACCACCAGTACGATAGTCTTTAAAGTACCCTTTCTCTTTTACTTAGTGTAAGAACCCTTTAACGGATTTTGTAGATTGAAAAGACACCACTATGTGTGGTATGAAAGTGCATAAAAGAAAGAGAGGGAGAGGGAGAGAAATTGGGTTATATTTGAGCTATGGTCAAGCATTTGAGCTGTCACCATAACTTTCCGATTTGTATGAAATATTCTGTTCTCACGCCCTTGGACAAAGAACCATATTTCAATTGCACACCAAACCAAAATTAGATCCAGATTCCAGAGTCTCCACTTAGTAAGCTATACTCGTAATATTTGTAACCTCCGCTGTCTATGCTACGAAAAATAGAAACACTACAGATGAAAAGCATTAATGCATGCAGTAAAGTAAGCACCAAACTCACAGCATCCTTAATCCCATTAACTGGCTCCTGTGGCATGATTCGAGTCCAGTCTATTCCCATTCGAAATACACTGACGCCAGTATCTTTAGCCAGCTTCAGTTCTGTGTCAGGATCAGACCAAAATCTTAATCTCTCCTCCCTGAAACAATTAAAGCAATTCACTTCTCAGATTGTAAAAATTCAAAAAGGAATACGATAAATCTTTTATGCACTGAGGACCCTTCCTGTAAATAGAGGCATAACATCACATAATAAGACTTACGGGTAAGGCACATTGTGCCATGCTGCAACATTATGATGGCATTCCTCTGAAGAAGCAGGCAATTTTCCTTCTTCTTCAACCTCATCCTCTACAAACTTCTGTAACCCTCTTATCATGGCTTCCATGGCAACCTTAAGAGGCTTCTCCTTCTTGTTAGACTCTTTCCCGGTTACTGGAGCTTGATGAGAGCTACCACCAGCAGCAGCAGCACCAATCACTGCATCAGCTTGCAATGGATCATCTCTTGTTTCTGATTTAAGACAAGGATTTTCTTCCGCAAACTGTAGCCAAGCATCATGGAGCCTGTCTTCAACATGCGCTGGTGCTGTTGCTAATCCAAAGAAAAACCCATTTTCCTCCTCACCTAGACACATAGAAATCATTAGATAGTACATAACTTTATTAACAATTAGATGGAATTAAAATCCTTCAATTTGTCACATAACTAAGAAATACTAATTCCACTTATACATTCATGGTTTCTCTAAGAATAGGAAAGTTAATTCTAATACTAAAGCCGTTTTATATTACTTTGCCGTTCCAATCAAAATTGGGAAATGTCCAAAAGATATATAAATAAATAAATAAAGCAAACAACTTTATAGTTCGTTACTTTTCATACACTTGGAGGTTCACTCTAAATCCACAAATGCAGCGGCTCATAAGCTATAGATGACCAACCCTTGTTCAACCATTCATTTTGGGATTGATTGGGTGTTACTTACCGTTGACAGTGAAATCAGCAAGAGTTTCAGAGTCCTCGTTGATGGGAGATTCGAACCGTCGGAGATGCTTTTTCCGGTAACGCGAGAAAGAGAAAGCGTTAGCTGCGATGGATATAGTGACGATTATGCCGGCGAGCTTTGTGGCCGAAATAAACAGCGCTGTTAACGCCATTACTGATTGTTTTTTTTGTTTTTGTTGGAATTTTGGGATTGAAAGACTGCACAGCCAACTGCACATTCTATTATCGTTAAGACAGGGTCGGTGATTTGGAGAAACGAGATTCGTCCACGTGGCATAGCTGGATGTGGGAAAAAACGGAATTCATTCTTAGCCTTGGACCGAAGAAGGTGAATGTCGTGCACGCAAGCTGCATTCCTGTATTTTTTGAAGCGATGTGCCAATTATTGCTTCCGATGGCGCGTGTGTCAAGTCAATCTTCTTGGATGGAGAGGAAGGGGTTCGATGTTTTGAGTAAGACCTCAGCTTTGAACATTATAAATAGAGTAAATAAGTATTGAAAGAGGATTTTCAATAGTATAAATAGAGTAAATAAGATCTTCTCGGATGCTTCTTGTATGATCCTCATATAATTGGGAGGGAAGGTAAACCGTTGAACACGGTGAGCCGTTAAGTGTAGATATCGGAGGTCCGACCCATCCTGATAAAATTGGGCATTTTTTGTGTGTGTATGTATGTACGCGCACACAAAGGATTCACGAATTGTAAAATTAAGTTATCCTTACATAAATTTTATATATTTATTTAATTTAATTATAGTATTTTATATTTAATTTATGTAAATAATTCATATTGAATTTCGTGTAAATTAAAAATATTTAATTATTTATTAGATGTAAAAAAATTTAATCGTTATTTATGCGTTAAAAAAGTCAATACTTTTTATTTATATAATATAGATATCAAATTGATTCGAAATTTTACAAACATAAATATATATAATAATATTACTAAATCTAATAATTAATTTTTAAAATATATAATATATATAAAATTATAAAAGTGTAAAAAATTAACTTAAATTTATTTTAGTATAAATAGATTATGCCTCAATGTATCCATATATGCATGTGTGTGTATATATATAAATGGAATATATATATATATATATTACACCTTCAAGAATAAACCCTACTCCTCGTCAAATAACTAAAATTATATATAACTATGAAAAATTTGAATTTAGTTTAAAGATAGAATTCTTTTTGTCATATTTATTTTATATTTTTGTTGCGTATAAAAAATCTATACTATATATAATAGGAGTGAATGAATTTGACGTGAATTAATTTATTAAATTTAAGTAAATTTTTATTTTTTATAATTTTTTTAAATAAAATTGGGAAAAAAACTATTTCCTAATTATAGTTTTTATTTTTCATAATTTGTATGGTAATCTAATTTAAATTTATTTAAATTTTTTTTGAGGACGAAAAAGGACTCAACGACGCGGTTTACGGGCGCAGTTGCAAAAGTATTAAAACTGGTCTGATGGGGTTGAAAATGCTGGCGAAATTAATCCAGGAAGAGTGATAGGGTGTGGTGAGAGATGAAACAATAAATGGGTCCAGCACCAGCTAGCTCAAATAGGAAAACAAAGCCCAAAATCCTACCATTTGGTGTTGGGCTTGAAAATTGGGTTATTATAGATAAGAGCCTTGGACCAGGGTGGCCCGACCTACCCATTTGCAATGCAGCAGTTTGAAATCAATATGCCCTCATCCAATCTGATGGGAATTCGTTCATACCTTGCGACTGCATTCCAGACTCTCCTCTCTAAACATTGCTATTGCCATTGCTATTACCATTGGATGCTTTTAATTTTCTTTGTTTGGACAGTTTATTATTATTCTCTGCATGCGTTTCATTTCATTACATTATTATTATTTTAACATGTAATTAATTTGAATAATTTACTGTTCATTATCCCCTCATTTCATTTCTATTATTTTCTCAAATTTCTTTTTTTTTTAATACTTTTCAGTCCACAAACTAAAATATCATACACTACTACTCCTATTATATAATAATAATAATATTAATAAAAAATTATAATTTAAATAACATAATAAGAATAAATATGTTTTCCAAATTTTAATAATAACATATATATATTTTTAAAAGAAGTTATATACTCCCTTAAAAAAATTTACTCATTATTGTTTGTATTTGTTAAAGACTATCCAATTTTTTGTTAAAAAGAACTACTTATTTTATATTTTCCTTTCAAAAATATATATTTTCATCAATAGTGTGGATGTGCATTGTGTCCATCTTTTTAATTCCTTAAAATCATGTCGGTTGCTTCGTCCAGCTGCAAACGTTCCCAGCCACCAGTCTCTCTCTCTCTCTCTACAGTATTCCATCACGTGCTTCACCTTCTCGTTATCCTCATACGTGCCG
>JBBYHO010000021.1:5678051-5720248 GCA_038382025.1 Adansonia gregorii
AACAAAGGAAGCAAAGTTAAATTAAATATTACTTCCAAACGTAACAATGATTTAATTAAGTTCAACTTGAATGATTAGAAGCTGCATGGCTTAATTTCTTTTTTTTTTAACTAAGAAAAGCCCTTAATCACAAATAATATATATATATATATATATTATAGGGGATACCAATTAGTTTGGAATTAGAATAGTTAATCCTTTAACCTCTACAACAAGTCAGAAACATAGTTTTACTAAGGAGATGAAACAAATAAAATCAAAGCTGTATTAATTAAGCAAGTAAAAGAAACAAATTAAGGCAAAGAGAATTTTACCCAAAAGAATTGAAGCTAACTTTCTTCAAGGGGATCGAGGCAAAAGAGTCATCTCCATAAGCGTATTTTTGATGTACAAAGAGGTTGTAATCTGTAAATAAAGAGAAGAATTGTGAACGTTGAAATTTTAACTCAAACTTATTGAATGATATCTTTTTAAAATGATTATATAAATCAATTAAGTAAGCTCAATTTAATTTCGTAAACATTAATCTTATATTTAAATAATTATATCTCATTGGCAGATACTCGCACTAAAAATTAATTAATTAATTTGGCAGCTAACATCTATTTTCTTTTGACACTGAAACATGTTCTTAATTGTTCAGTCTAATCATTCAAATTTCTATTGTAACTATGTCTGTAGGTCAAAACATTTTTCTTTTTGGGTAAATAAACCCTTGTCTATTTGCCAATTTTGTTGTTTTCCCTATGTTTTTGAGCTTGTTAATTGCTACATAACTTGGTTGAAAGCCCAGATGAATGAGGCCTGACCCACTAATTCAGTATGCTAGTTAGGCTTAATAGGGGGTAATTCAGAAAAATTGGGCCAGCCCATCCATTGGTTTCTCCCTGCTTGCACCAATATTTATATGATCTCCCTTAATTATGTCCAATCTCTGTCTTCTTTTTCTTTCCTTTTTTCTTTTTTGTTTAAATTTAAATGATAGAACTTGTGATCGGTAGACAATGGTATGAAAGATTGGTAGGGAATTTACCACATCTTCAATGGTACTTTTGTAGAAATTGTATTCTTTAAAGCTTCTACTATCATAATAAACTATACATGTACTCAACGACAAATTATTATCTCAACGACGCCCTGCAAGACAATGAGAAAACTGCAGTACATTTCTTAACACTAAAGAACCATAGCATCAAATTTGCTTCAACGTATTCAGTTGTTAATTAATTGCACGTCAATGATCAAACAGAACCGAACATGCAGAGTTATTAGACAATTGAGAACAATGAAGAGCATATCTCCGCCATTTGCCAAGAATGGGGACTTCTCAACACGACAATCAACACCAAATGCCTTAACCTGCTCCTCCAGTCTTTCCAACTGATGAAACCTCAGGATGAGAGAAGACAACTCCAGGGACCTTGTCATAATTAACATGGCCTTGTTTACCAGCTCTAGACTCCACACAAGCAACACCATCTTCTTCCGCTTTGTGGGCTAACATAGGCCCTGGATTTACATCTCCAATGGCATGAACACCTGGCACATTTGTAACATATCTTTAGTTGACAAAAATTCGTCCAGCAGCAGAGACAAGAACAACATCAGCTTCAACTGTGCTCTGCTCTCCACCAGCAGCTGTTTCAACAGTCAATTTCACACCATTTCCAGTAGTATCAACTCCTACCCATCCTAGTTTTGAGCGCGAATTTCATCTTCTGCTTCCAAAGTGCACGTTGGAGTTGCTTATTGACTTCTGCATCTATTGTTGGAACAATGTCTGGTGGCAAACTCAACAATCCTCCGAGCCTAAACATCACCAAACCTAACCATCTCAAGTCCAAGTCCAGTAGATGACACAATTCTCTTTTAATCAATGATGACACCACGTAAAGATTTGACATCAGAACCAGTGGCAATAATAACATTCTTGCCTTTTAAAACAGTGCTTTCACATTAAAGCTTACCAACAGAAAATGAACTGCCATTGCCTTTAAAATAGGTTTCCTTGCTCTTCTTGAATAGATCTTCAATACTACTCGTAAGATCGGACACAGCTTTGTCCTTTGGGGCCATCATGGTGGGCAATTGCAACGCAGCATAGGATTATTTTTCTCTCTTTATTTTCTGTAGAATAAAAACCCCATAAAACGGTAGCATCACATCACAAGCACTTATTCCTACCATCACGCTCACCTCTGTACATATGCTGGCAGGCAAATGAAGTTCCTGCCGCTAAGGATACGAGATTAATTATTTGGCTAAAACTATGATGTTGATGATGATGCAATGATGCACACAATAAACCAACAATAACAACATTATTCATTTCTAACCTTTCTATAACCAGATTTCAAACATGACCCAAGAAAAGACCAAATGCGTGTCTGACATAAAACACACTCCCCTATTTTGAACTCTGCTACAGCTACAAAACTACAGGCTGCTTTTTCTAAACTATCCGAAACAGCCAAAACAGATTGCAGCTTTTTCTCCCATTTGGAGTAACCACAGTAAATAAACCAGAAATAATTTGTGTGCACATTCAATTGCCTTCTAACAAGCTCTTCAACCTATTCTTAGCCTCCTCCGAGAGATTGCAGAACCTAAACTTTCGCCTTTGGGGAGGGCATGACTCAACACGAGCAGAGGAAGAGAAGCAGATAACAATTGCAGTGAGGTTATCTAATGAGTTCAGCCGTGATGCTTCCTTGACTAATGCTTTGGCACATTCTTCTGGGTCATCATACCGTCTTAGACCACGGCGAACAAGGCTGACAGCATACTGGCTTGACATTACATCCCAAATGCCATCACAACCCATGATCAAAAATTCGTCATCCTCTGTTAATACAATCTGTCTAACATCTGGCTCAGCAATCAGAGGTGATGCTGATCCAAGAGGTATCTTCAGGTCCCAATCTCCAAGCGCCCGTGTGACTGAGAGATAACCATTAAGATACCCGCCATCAATGCAGCCACCCAACTCCTTAACTCGCCTGCATTCAGGTACGTAAGAAGGTGTATGATCATGAGACATGTCAATTGCAATACCTTTACGACAGAGAACAGCTCGGCAATCACCGACATTTGCAACCAGCAAATGCCTTCCAAGTATTAAAGCAGTCAGCACTGTTGTTCCACAAGAACGGCTAACACTGCTTTCAGAAGCCAAGGCAAGGTCTGCCAGCAAAAATGCCTTCCTATAAGAATCCTCCAACTCTTTCAAGAAAACATCATCAATATCAGACACTTGTGGCAAATCAAAATCTTCAAAAAATAACCTTGCAGCATTCCTCTTTATATAAGAAGCTGCATCAGGGCCATCATGACCATCAAAAACACCATAGAAAGCACTTGGTATTGAAGGCTTAATAGAACCCAGATGAGAAGATAGATCATCAATCCTTATGTGTTCATCGTCCATAGATATCCGCTGACCAATGTCTGCATAGCTTCCAGACCGGATTATTGGCACAAATTTGATAGCAGATGACTCAATAACAGCATCTCCGATGGTCCCACCGCAAGCTGCAACCTACATGACAGAGACAAAAAGGTAAGCCCAAGCCCATCTTAAACAAAATCAGCAGTTCTCATATGGTGATTTCTGATGCTAGTGAGATTGACGAAAACAACCATAATTCACTAATAAAACAGTGGATCTTTTAAGGTTAACAAAGCATAAAACCAGCAGATTTGCCTCAAATCAGTCACAGAGAAAGTATAATATTTTTTTTGCTCTGATTGAAATCTTAAGATTCCAGACTGCCACAAAAAAAAAAAAAAAAGGAAGACTAAGGCCGTGTAATCGTGGGTAGAAGTCACCTGCTTTTATCATTGTCAAAATAACAAAATTTCAAGGAAAGAAAAGAATTTATTTTATGGATCAATTCCATCAAAACCCTAACAGCGATTAAACAAAAGAAGATTCTATAGCGGAAGAGGAAAATAGAAGTTTAATCAATTTTTTTTAAAAAAAAAAGGAAAATTAAGAATAAAGCAGAAGAAAATACGCACGGAATCGAAGCGAGAAACTTGGGTGGAAATGGACATATCATCGACAACTTGGTGACGATAAATGATATCGTCTTCTGCTCCCATTTTTTGACTGACTGTAATCTCTAAAACGATGAGTCGTAGTGATTCGTTTCTTAAACAAAATCCTTCTTCTTCTCTTCTTGTTTAGGCTTTAGCTCTTTCTTTGAATGTTAGGGCGGAGACTGGATTGGGTTTCCTTCTGCAGACGAGAAATTTAGTCCCTATATTAATATTATTGCAAGGCATATGAAAAGGGAATTAATCAGTATTAGTGTGCGGCACCTGTAGGCGTACCCAGGGAGTGGGACTCCGATTCTGAATCCGATTCATGTAAACGTGGCCTGCCCAGTGCCACATAATGGCTATTATTGTACTCTTGTTTTATTCCATTTTATAGACCAAATGTGTGATTACATACATCATTTTAACATTTAAGTTTAAAGATAAATCGACAAATAGCTTAGTTGCCAAGCTACCTCAATTCCCCAGCCTTTTGTTTTTTTTTTTTTTTTTTTTTGGGGGTAGTTGCTTAACATCTGAAGGGGGAGGGATCAACTTACCTAATCTAATCTTAATCTGGTCCAATAGCATATATATGATTGATTGAATGATGCAGATCACTTATGACAAGATTTAAATATAATATAATTTCATTTAATTTTTATTTACATATTTTTGATAATTAAAGTTGATCGAAATTAAATATAGATTAATAAATTTTAAAATTTAATAATCTATTAATATATTTCGAGATTGTTCAGGTCATTTTTAGTTTAATTAATATTTTTTTTAATTAACATATCTTTATAAGAAATATTTTGAGAAAAAAATCAGAATGCTTCTGATGGATATCAAACTGTTTTATTATTATTATCATCATCACCGTCATCTTTGATATGTGTTTTATTTTTTAAAAAATAATGGCAATTTATTAGTACAAGCAAAGCAATGAATTAGCAATGACAGACAAAAGCTGGAGGTGGGTTGAGTTTATTGTTGAATTGAATGAATGGTTTACGGATTACCTCGTGTGGAACACGTCATACGCCCCGCTTCAGTCAATTGGGTGGGATCATCTTTACGTTCCCGTTGCCAGTGCCACTCAGATGGGGAGCGACAGTGCGCGCCAAACAAACAAACGAACAAAAACTGGCCATATTCAACAGAACAAAATTCTATTCTATTCTATTAATTCATGGAGTATAGATGATCCTTTTTAAATAAAATCATTTGAAAGTAGATAATATCATAACACGATGACGTTTTCCTACCTACATTACAGACAGTGCAGCATGGCCATTTTGCCATTGGCCATGGAGATGGGAGTCTTTTATTTAATTTTTGCGCATTGAAGGAAGCAGAGGGAGCCACCCATATCTAACAATTCGTACGGGTCCCAATCACTGCGTAGGTTTTGATATAATAAAACTATGCTGCAAATGAAAATACAAATTTTTTTCTTTGCATCATCAACGTTCAAAATGCAAAAAGTATTCAATTCATAGCAGCAAGTACTGGAGGGCAGCATCCTCAGATGTTTTCGACTCATAATGTGCTTAATTTGGATTTATGATGAGCAACCCAATCTTTAAAGTAGATGATACATCCTCTTTTGGCATCAACTGCATGCAATCTGCTCTACATTACCATTCTTCGTTTCAGCTCTTGCATTTGCTCCGTAGTTCTCATTTTCATTTATTCAGAAGTAGCATGACATTGTTTAGCTTATCAGCAGGGTCCAAAAGCAGGTGCTAGGAGTGGGCTATATTTAGGACTGGCCTTAAATGGGCCATCACCCATCACAGCACCAGGGATTATATGGGCTGTATTGGGTACTCTGCATAACCATAGCGAGCAAAGTGTATAGTATATACAAGGCAAAGTTTCAGTTTGGGCACCATGATGAAGAGAAAGCAAGCCCTAAGGAAACTCTGAAACGGAAGCAGCTGATCTTGGATGCACATCTGACTTAAATATAATATATATATATATTACATATTATCTAATATTAAGTAAGAAAGATTAGTTTATCCACCACATATCGGACATCTAAACCATTTGCACTAAAGTATCATGGTTGGTCTGGTCATCCCTCTCAGCAGGTGATTCAAAACCTGTCCAAATTCAATCAACAGAGTACGCTTTGAGATTTTATAAGTGTGAACCATGTCTTTTTTTATTTGGGTCTCATCAACCATGAAAATAACACACTCAAAGGCATTTTAAATTACCTGTACAATAATATCCATAACTTGTGGCAGTACGGTAGTTACATTGCCTGATCAGTAACAAAATCAAGGGCTCCTTCCCTCTACATACATAGCTTCTGCTTACTCAAGAAGTGGACAATTTGGGATTTTGGCTCAGAAATTTGAACATCTGAAATTCAATACACCAGGTGCCATTGATTATACACATCAACATGACTGCTAAGAATAATCACAGTAGGCACCTGAATGAGTGCATGAGACAAGCCCAAGCAAACCTTTTTTTTAATCCATTAATATACCAAATGGCGACAATCCAGGAGTGCATGGCTGATGATAGAGGGTGAGGGAAAAGTAGAAAGAAAATGAAATTTAGACGTGTTTAATTGAAAAAAATTAGAAGAATTATTATTTTTATATTTATTAATAAAAATAAATTACTTTAAATTAAAAAAAAAAAGAAAAGAATGAGAGTAGTGTGTCATATGAGTATATTTATAAGATTATTTATTTTTTAAAATTTATTTTTTATTTTAATTTTTAATAAATATAATGATAAAATAATATATTTTTTTATTTTTTCTCTCATTTTTTAATAATACCAAATAATGAGATGAAAAAAATTATTTTTCCTTTAACTTTTCTAATTTTCCTACTAAACGCATTTATCTTTTCGCTTTTCTTCGCCACCCATTTTTCATCTTTATAAATTTCTTTGAACCCTACTAAGCAAATCCTATAAAAAAAACAATTTTATATATTTCTACATTTCTATATTCATAAACACTAAACGTACCCATTTTGCTACTCATGTGGAAGTACAAAGCATTTTGCCAAACAAAAAAGGGACAAGCCTTTTGCCACAACGAAAAAGACAAGCCTATCGTCAATTAGCAAACCGCAGGTAAAACCCTTTTTCCTCTCCTATTTACATGAGAATAAAAAAAAAAAGAAAACCATATTTATGTCAGTATCACTTATGAAACAATAATTCCTTAATTTATATAAATCATACAGAGTAAAACATATAAACACAATATAAATATATAAATATTTTAAAATTTATATAATATAAATTATTAAATTATTAAAATTTTTATAAATATAAAATATATTGAATATAATTATAATATAATAAAATATTTAAATATAAAATGATTATATAAATTATTATATTTAAATCAAATTAAACTAAACAAAGAATTAAATATAACACATGTTGATTTGGATTAGATGTAATGTTCGACGGAGTGACAATACTCATCAGGCTACAAATTTTGTCATCTTAAAATATGTTCGGTTTATTAAAATAAAATATAACTATAATAAAATAATTATTTTGTTAAAATAAAATAGAGTTAAAATTTAATAAAATAATATATCAATAATTTGATTTAATAAAATAAAAAAATTTAAATTTTAAATAAAAATTTAAATTTTTAAAATAATTTTATATTTCAACTAAATTTATAATAATCATTTAATTAATAAAATATTAAATAATTATTTTTAAAATTTTAAAAAATAAAATTATAATTAATAATTTAATAAAATAATTATTTCACAAATTAAATAAGTCTGAATCTCTTCTATACCCTTCGAGGGCAGAAGGGGTGTACGGCAAGTAAAAATAATTGACGTAAATGGATTTTTCTTTTCTTTTCTTTTCTTTTCATTACTTAAAGCCAAATATTAAAATCAAGCAATAAATAAATAAATAAATTATAGGAAAGTCCGGCGTTTCTTTTCCCTCAAAATACGAGGGAAATCGTACGCTTTTGATTCCCGAGCAGCCCTGCCTCAGCCGACCTTATACCTTTTAAATTAAAAAAAGCTTGCTTCCACCGCTTCAAGTCCAACCCTTCAACCATCAAACATTTCTGGAACTTTCTAACCTCTTCTTTTGCTTCACATTCCTTCCCCAACCGCCACTTCAAAGCAAATAAAATTCTCTACTCTGCCATTGCTGTTGTCCGGTAACCCAAACAACAAAGCCTTTTCAGTTACAAACGCCTAACTGAACCAAAGGAAGTCCAACTGGAGACAGGGCACAGCACAATCCATGGCTTTGGACGCTGAGACAGTCACTCCGGGAGAGCTGTCCCTTGCCGATACTGAGATCAATTGGGCCAGGTAATCAAACACTTTCAACTAAGCTTTTTAAGAAAAACAAAAATCAAGCTAATAGTTTAAATGGTTCCTGGGGGGTTTCTGCTTTTGGGTTGTGCTTAAATTCAGGTTGGACAAGACACGATTTCATGTTATTGGGGCTATCCTTTTTACTGCACAGCAAGCGTTAATACATCCAACCGCTGTCGTTAAGACTAGAATGCAAGTAGCTGATTCTCGGTACGCTCATATGCCTGGAATGGTCGTCTTTAAGCATATATTGAGAAACGATGGTATCCCCGGCATTTTTCGAGGTTTTGGAACTTCTGCAATTGGAGCATTGCCTGGTAGGGTTCTGGCTCTGACGTCTCTTGAAATGTCAAAAGATATGATGTTGAAATATACCCAAGGGCTGAATATGCCTGAAACAACACGTATTGGTCTTGCAAATGGAGTGGCAGGCATGTTTTCAAGCTTAATTTCTTCCTTGTACTTTGTGCCATTGGAAGTGGTAGGTAATTCGATTCTTTTTATCCTGCAACCTTTGAAATTATTAGCTTTTAATTATAAACGTGTAAAAATTAAGTAGTTCAGACATCTAATGACAATAAAAATCCTTTGAACGGGAGAAAAGAACTGGTCATAGAGCCGAGAAATCAAGGAAACTATTTTATCATTTCATTTCCTAGTTTATTTGTTAATAAATGTTGCATTCTCAGATATGTCAGAGACTTATGGTGCAAGGGCTGCCTGGAGCAACATTTTACACTGACCCTTGTGATGTTGTACGTAAAGTGATAAAAGCTGAAGGATTTCGTGGATTATATAGAGGTTTTGGGTTAACAGCATTGACTAACTCCCCGACATCTGCACTTTGGTGGGGGGCCTATGGTGCTGCCCAACGCATCATTTGGAGGTAAACTAAGCATTACCAAAGAACCAGCATTAACTGTTATATTGAAATGCTTATTCGAACTGAAGTATTATTAAACGGATGCTGATTTCTTTAGGAGCCTGGGTTATGGAGATGATGCAGAGAAGAAGCCTTCTCATATGGAGATGGTGACCGTACAGGCAACAGCAGGAATGGTTGCTGGTGCTTGTTCCTCTGTTATTACCACTCCTATTGACACTGTAAAGACGCGGCTACAGGTAACATTTTGTCTACTTCTATTTACTTGATACATCCTTCATAGGGAAATGAAGAGAGATATGAACTTTGTCTATCTTGGGTATGATGCAGCTTTTTTTTTGAATTGAAATGTTATGACTGATCGTCCTGGGCCTTTTTTATCCAAGGTCATGGATGATTATGGTGTTGAAAGACCATCAGTACTGAATACTACGAAGACACTCCTCAAGGAAGACGGATGGTGGGGTTTCTACAGAGGGTTTGGTCCCCGCTTCCTAAATATGTCACTTTATGGAACCACAATGATTGTTACCTATGAACTGATAAGTATGTTAACCTTCCTGCTATCTTTTTCTAATTATTGGCTATCCAAAACTTGACCGCAAGTATGTGTTTTTGTTTTGCACCCTGCCATGTTAAGTAATTTGAAGCAACTTAATGTTTTATCTATTAAAAAAAATGGCATTTGAATGTTTCTAACATCTATAATCTTTTTTATTGGAAAGGATTGTCTTTTCCCAGTCACCTTGAAAGAAACTATTTTGGTTCATATTGCTTACAACCAATGTCTGATTGACCTTAGAAATCAGTCTGATATTATTTCCAAGTTCTCTCCTCCACCTCTCCTCTTCTCCCCCAACCAAATTAGCGGAAGACGAAAGGATGGTGAAATGTTTTATTATTGTTTACTATAGAATTTTCCGTCTCAGAAAATAACATGTTAGTAGTATAAGACATGTTTGTAGGGAATAATTGGTTATGATGGCTGATTTCAGCTCTGGATCAGCTTGTTCAAAGCAGTTTTCAGCATTGGCTAATGTATCTGTCTCTTTTTTGACTGTCCTTTTAGCAGAGAGGCTATCTATAAAGAACATGTGATGTTCTTCTATAGAGGAGGCACAAGTTTGACATTTGCACTTCTCCAAATCCAGGGGAATCTGATCCTGGGAACTCAATTTTTTTTTTTTTTCTGAAAATCATCGGAGGGCATTTTAGACGTGGAATGAAGGATAGCCTTTATTCTTTTGAATTAATATCAAAATTTTGAGCAACTTGTCATTGCATTGAAAAAAAAAATGGAGGGGATGGCAAATGATGGTAATCCTATAGCCTTCAGACTTTTTATGAGTTTGATTATGGAACTCAGAAGGATGTGGCCTAATGATGCTAATTGGTAGCTGCTGTAACTTGACTAAGGGTTTCATTTTGTTCAATTATCCAATTTATATGAGGAGAATTTTCTTTTCTCCCCTTGTAATTTGTAAAGGAGAAGGAGAAAGTCATTCCTTAATATCGTTATTATTATTATTTTTCTTTTTTGTTATACAATTATTCTTGTTCTCTGTTTTGCCACGAATTCGAACCTTTGGAAACAGTCACTGTCCAAAACGAGGGAAAAGCCGCGTGCATCCATCTCCAGACCTTGTTTGTTGAGAGAGCCTTAATGACGAATTATAATTCCCAGCTGAAGGGGATTTAAACATGATAATGAATTAGTGTGGCTCTTTCCGCACTGTAAGAGTTGGACATGGGCCATTAGTTGGTAATAATGATCGTCCAACGCGGGGTTATATAATATGCCATGCTTTGGGAGAATATAGGTGGGCGAGCTGTAGGGCTCGACATGAAAGATGGGGGATTTGTAAAACCCATGTGTGTCGCTGGTGCTTGGCAATGTTACATTGATAGTGAAGGTGACTGACGGGGTAGTGTTGGCGGTTGGTAATAGTATCGGTAGGTTTGAACTGTAGTTGAGTAAAGGCTGCAAGCTAATAGGATGGCACCAGTGTGGACAAAGGCTCGGAGTGGGTAAGAACATGGCAAGAAAGCCTCCGTCGTATTAATTAATAGTAACCAAGTGCTGAACAAACATCTCGAATGGTGGGATGGAGATTCAAATTGTATGGCGGGCTAGGTTAGAGGAAATGGTGTTGAAGGCAAGGAAAATTATGGCCAAAGAAGCGGCAGCAGTTGTGGCGGTATTTGTCGGAGTGGGTGAAGATGCCCATGGAATGGGATTGTTGTTCCACAAACGGCACAAGCACTCAAGTCTTTCTTGGTTGAAAGTAGCTGAATCGAAAGGAAGCTGGTGAATATCCCTGTTAAGGATGAGCAAACGATAAAAGGGATATGCTTTAAATTTCGATGTATATGCTAGTTAAGTATTTGAAAGAGGTCGTAAAAGGAAAGAAAGAATAATTACAAAATATATGATTTGTATCTTGAATCTTATCTCGTATCTCTTTCATATTTTAGAAGATGGGTGTATGAGTCTGGCAGTGGTACCTGTCACTTGCGACAATTAACTCTCTTTAGTGACTTTTTGATGACATCGGAAGTCATGGACCTAGATCTGATATTGGGCTGAACTTCAGAAAATATTGGCATAAATATCCGAATTATAGATGGATTAGCAAAAGCGAAAAAGTTAATCGGCTTTCCTTGCTTGGTTTTTTCCCTATGCAACACATAGGTTTACTAGTTAAATTGCATAATGAGAGGAGTTTCATCGGGTCATGTAGGAAGTGTAATTGTGCCTTGTTCTTTCCTAACAAGTAAGAATGTTCCATCAATGGTGAGGGTGTATATAGCGCGTGCATACTAATATTATAAATTATGATCGAATATCTCCCTAGATGGTTCAAATAAACATTTTCTTGCCAAATATATAGATATATATATATATATAGTTGGGTCATATTAAATAAGCCAAATTTCATATTAAAGAAGTTGTGTCAACTTAAAAATTGTCAACTATTCCCTTAACAAATTTCATTTGAATACATGCTGGCAGCTACAAATACTAATACTAGTTGTTAACTTTGGTTCTAAGAAGATTCCAATAACATTAGATTATACATTATCATGATGAACAAATCAATTTTGATAAAATTTATGAAAATATAAATTGATGGCAAAATAATTGTATCTATATTATTTCGAGCTTGGAGTCCATCTATGACACTGTTACTAAGGAGCTTGAGATTAACCAGACATGCCTGTTATATCCTTGCATGCCATTTTTAGAACTATAAGCCATAAAAAATGAGCATCACAGGCAAGGCAAAGTGAAGGACCAGAAGGTGATAAGACTAGTTGATTCAGGGAGCATACCTAATTTCCCGGATCAAGGAGTGATTTAAAAGTTGGGGTGTAAGGCACAACCCATATATGGAGTTAAGGTTGTTGTGGCCAATAGAGAACACATGAAGGCCCAACAAGTTTGCAGGCAAGTTTGCTAGGAGACCTAAAGTCTACAATAGGTCACAAATTTCTTAATTATACCTCTCATGGGTTGCGAGATAGTATTAGGGGTTGAATGGCTCCAAGGCCTAGATCCGATTCCGTAGGACTTTCGGAAATTGACAATGTAGTTCTCTATTAAAGAGCAACACGTTGTTCTCCAACAAATGATGGCTGCAATTGTTGAGATATCTTTCAAGATTGGTAAGGCGGCTCCATGAAAGAAGTAAGGAATAGTCACCCCAAATCTTTACAACATGAACAGCTGGATGTAGACAAATTCCCCTAACCACTAAGGAACTATTATGTCAGTACTGTGTAGTTTGAAGTTCCATATGGATTACCACTTCAAAAACTCCATGACCACGTGATTCCCTTGAAAGACGAAGGTTTAACAATTATGCTTATAGCTTACGAGTACTCCATTCAAAAAGATGGGATAGAAAGGTTGATATTTAAGACGAAGAAAGCTAGAATAACTAGAGTTAGCACTAGCTCTTTGCCTCACCAGTAGAATTAGTTTTTTTTTTTAAAAAAGATGGATCCTTGAAATCGTGTATTAACTACAGGCAGCTCAACAAATTCACTACTAAAGACAAGTTTCATATACCTTTAGTGGAAGCGTTACTTGGTGAGCTAGCTGGTGCCTGTTGTTTCTCCAAGTTGGATTTCGAATCAGGATACCAGAGCAAGATATCCACAAGGCTATTTTTAGGACTCATCAGGGTATTTATGAATTCCTAATATTGCCTATTTGGTTGACGAGTGCTCCTTCAACCTTTAAGAGCCTGATGAACGACATATTCCAGCCAGTTCGTAGGATGTTTACCCTAACTTTCTTTGATGATATCATAGTCTATTCTCCTAACTAGTTAGCGCAATTTGTATATTTGTGGCAAGTTTTTGATATTTTACCTGCGAACAAGTTAATTATTAAAGTTTAAAATGTGAGTTTGCAGTGTTGAGAATCGAATCCTAGTCTATCTCCTAACTACTTAGGGGAACTTGCACATTTGTAGCACGTCTTTCATATTTTACTTGCAAACAAGTTAATTGTTAAATTTTCCAAGTATGAGTTTGCTATGTCGAGAATTGAATATTTAGGGCATGACATTAGCTCAAGGGGTGGAGATGGATGAGAAAAAGGTTGATTGTATAATCATTTGGCCTACTCTTAAATTAATGAAAGAATTAAGAGCCTTCACTGGGTTGGCAGGTTATTGAAGGATGTTCATCCGAGGCTAGGCTTCTATTGCAAATCCTCTCCCTCAGTTGTTGAAGAAGAATGCCTTTGATTGGTCACAGTCAGCTCATTCTGCATTTCAGCAACTCAAGCAACCCATGGTCAAAGGACTAGTACCAGCAATTCTTGACTTAGACAAGAAATTTGTGATTGAATCCAATGCTTCAATCACTCGCATTGATGCTGCATTCAGCCTGGAAAGGAGTCTAATTGCATATTTTAGTAAGGCTTCGTCAACAACGTACGAAGCCTTATCACTCTATGAAAAATAGATGATGGCTATACTTTTGCAATTAAGAAGTGGACAGCCTACTTGACTGGTAAGCACTTCCAAATCGTGACTGAACATCGAAGTCTGAAGCTCTTGCTAGAGAAAAAGGTCAATACCCCTGCTTAGCTGTTGATAGAGATTGAATTGATCGGTTTTTGCTGTGAATTATTCTTTCTAAAGGGATCCACTGACATAGTGGCATGCCTTGTCTAGGAGGCCCATTGCTTTCTATGTGCTATATTTGTTCTCCAAGGCAATCTCATTGACAGGATAAAACTTTCCTGGTCAAATGATTTCAATATTGGCTCATCTCATCCACAAACTCAAGAGTGGCAGTAATAGTTTTTCTCATTACTCTTGGCAGTCTAGTCAATTAAGAAGAAAAGGGAAGTTGGTTGTTGGACAGGATTCTCAATTGAGGGGTGATCTGCTTGAACACTTTAATTACTGAGCCACTGGTGGCCACGTAAGCATGGATGCTACCATGAAGAGAATTGTTTCAATGTCCATTGGAAAAAGAATAAATGGGGAAGTTAAGGGAATCTGTGAGCTCATGCACTATTTCCAGCAACTAAATATGGTACGTATGCTGACCCCAACCTTTTACAACCTTTACTTGTTCTAAAGGCAGTGTGGACTGACATCTCCATTGACTTCATAGACGAGCTTCCTAATTCCTGTGGGAAGATTGTTATCTGATGGTAGGGCATAAGCTTAGTAAATATAGTTATTTCATAGCTCCAGCACATCCATTCTCTACTTTAACTTTGGCTTAGGCATTTCTTGATAACATCTATAAGCTCCATGGTGTCCCCTCAAAGCATAGTCTCTTGTACGGACAATATATTTACTTGGTGCATTGTGGAAAGAACTCTTTCGACTGTTGGGAACCAAGTAAACGATTGTCATCAGCATACCACCTTCAGTCAGATAGATTGAAGCAGTCAACAGGAGTTTAGAAACCTATTTGAGATGCATCAGCGGTGAGAGGCCAAGGAAATTTGGAGTGCATTCAAATCAAATGTAAAAGCTAAGCCGGCGATTAACAGGAATATATGTGGCAAGCCTGAAAAGAGGGGCGCGCATTATGATGATGAGATGAGATGACCGAACCACTTTCTATGTCTGAAATCAAATCGCATCCTTTTTGCTTCTTACTTACTAATAATAACTTTTGGTTTTCAAAATCAGAAAGCCATACTCCTAAATTTGCTTACTACCATGTCCATCCATCATCATCATCAAATTCAAAAAACGCCGACTTTTATTCAAAATCAAAATCAAAACCCAAACTAAATTACGATTTCCGTTGCATACTGATAAGGTTTGATGTTGGGGGTGGCCCATATTTTGGATTTGAAATCTCGATCACTTTTTTTTAAAAAAAATTTTCACTAAAATTTGTGGCCCATTTGGACCCATTAACGGATTAACAATGTTTGAATTCTAAGCCCACAGGACTCTTTCTCCTTTCAAACGTGACATTTTGAATTTTTTCTGTTTTTTGGAGTAAGCTAATCTATTTCCCCGAAGAAGAGAAGAAGGAGTTTTTTTTCAATTTCAAAAAAAGAGCGGCCCTTATTCTTTTTTCCGCTCAAGCTCTGTTCAAGCAGGGCGTTTTAGTTTTTACACTCTCTCACTTGGACGCTCGCTACTGTGTCATTGATAATCACTACGAATCCTAAATCTAGAGCTAGGAATTGAGCTTTTCTATTTTTGAGTGTGATTAAATTGTTTTTTTTTTTTTGGTGATTGGATCTTCGACGTTCAACAATGTCGAGAGACATTTCCAGCTCTCGATTCATCTCTAAAAATGCAAACGAGAACGACTTCGAAACCTCCTCCAGTTCAGCTCATTTCCCGCCTCCCAGAACTCCTCTCAACTCAATTCCAGATCCGTCTCAATGCCAGAAATACTCGCAAAATCATGATGAACACGATGTTGATTCCAAAGACAAATCAGAACTTACTAGAGCACTTCATAAAACCCCGAGGCTTACAACTCGCCATGGGAAGCTGCATTCAGAGCCTAACTCCGCTCAGAGTTCTCCTGCAAGGAGTGCTCCGCGGTTTTCGCTCGGTGGTGGTGCAGGACCTTTTGTTACCAGTAGAGTTGCTCAAGCTTTCGGAGGAAGAGGTGGAGTGAGCTCCAGTTCCTCTTCTAGGGTTTCGAGAGGGATTTCGATGATCGATGATTCAAATTTCTCGGTTGAAGCTCCACATTTCGAGCTCATTGAGGATCCTTACTTTTGGAGGGATCGCAATTTGCAGGTTATTGTGCATGCTTTGTCGTTTAAGTATCGTTTAATTTTGCAGTTACTATTTCTATTTGTTTATTCATGTTGACTCTCAGGTGTTGATAAGAATTCGGCCACTGAGTGCGATGGAGAGGGTTTCACAAGGGTACGGTCGGTGTTTGAAGCAAGAGAGCGCACAAACTTTACTGTGGCTTGGACATTCCGAGACCAGATTTACTTTTGATCATGTAGCTTGCGAGACCATATCACAGGTTCCATTTTAACATGACACCAAGTAATCTCGTTTTTCTATTAAAAGTGAGTATTCTGTATAATTTGCATGTAGAGTTATGTGGACATTTGCTTGAATGTGGTGTAGGAAAAGCTGTTCAGAGTAGTTGGGCTACCCATGGTGGAGAATTGCATGTCTGGGTATAACAGCTGTTTGTTTGCGTATGGTCAGGTGTGTTATGCAGCAGGTTTTTGTATTTTAAGGCTTTTTCTAACAGAGTACTATCCTTTGGCAGTGAATGTCTATTGGGATTAGTATTGTGCATTCTGAAACTTTTTACCTGCAGACTGGTAGTGGCAAAACGTATACTATGATGGGTGAGATAAATGAGGTGGAAGGTCAGCTTAGCGATGATTGTGGAATAACTCCTCGTATATTTGAATATTTATTTTCAAGGATTAGAATGGTGAGAATGTTATTCCCCATTCTGTTAAATTACTTTATTTTTATACTTTTGCGGAAAATATTTATTCAAATTAGCATGTGTAGGAAGAAGAGAGCAGGAAGGATGAGAAATTGAGGTTCAGTTGCAAATGTTCCTTTCTAGAAATATATAATGAGCAAATAACTGATCTTCTGGACCCTTCATCAACTAATCTGCAAGTAATTGAAAAATTTTCCTTCTGATTTATGTTTGGTAATCCACAGGCATTGTACTATATTTAGTCATAAAGCTGATTTCACTGCTGTAGCTCAGAGAAGACTTGAAGAAAGGCGTATATGTGGAAAATCTTATGGAATATAATGTGCGGAATGTTGATGATATTCTCAAGCTTCTGCTGCAGGTAACTATATATATATATTGTGAAAAATTGTACTTCTTTGCTCTTTACCTTATAAAGAGATTAGAGAGAGTGAAAATGATGCTCCAACTTTTGATTTTGCTACATGCAGGGTGCTGCAAACAGAAGAATGGCGGCCACCAACATGAACAGCGAGAGCAGCCGATCCCATAGTGTTTTCACTTGTATCATCGAAAGCCATTGGGAGAAAGACTCTATGACCCATTTCAGATTCGCAAGGTTAAATTTAGTGGATTTAGCTGGTTCTGAAAGGTAACTATGCTTACGGAATCAGTTTTTTTTTTTTTTTTCTATTAATTCCTTTTTGAATGCCAAAATAATTTGCTTAAAAGTTTAGGCAGAAGAGCTCCGGTGCGGAAGGAGATCGCCTGAAAGAAGCAGCAAACATAAACAAATCTTTGTCAACTCTTGGGTAATTAACCTCAGATCTTTTACTCTCTGTAGTTGCTCTGAAGATATTGCAGCTTCCTAACATTTTTGTTGCACATATTCCATGCAATGCTACAGTATCTTTTCTAATTTCTATGTTCTTGTTTCATACTCGTTTATTTTGGTGAATGTGCAAAGGCATCACATGATGTTGTTCTTCAGCTGCCAGCGAGGCAGTTTCAAACCAGATTTCACATGGAGTCTTTTCGACATGATTCTTAGGCCAGATCATGAGCCCCTATGTCAATAACTTTACACACTATTTCTACCTCTCTTCCAGATTGGAAGCAATTAATTCTCATGGATGCCTTTATACATGATAATCCCACAAAAATTATTGTGCACATTGAAGTTCTTGGTGATTTAAGCCACCATGGTATTCACAAAAACATAAAAAATACAGTTTCCAGTAGGGGATGATTCAAATTTTCACTGGTTGGCTTTTTCTTGAGATTAATTTTGATTGCCAAGCTACTTTAAATGTAAGGTGGAGAGCAAGGAGGCAGTTAAGATTTCTTAAGCCGAAAATGCTCACAAATTACTACCATGTAGATGATTGATCAATGAGTATTTCCGAGCCAACTTGTGGATTTTCTTAATGATAAAAGTATATCTTGAATGAAAGCCTAATTTGAGTATACGATGGTACTTATTATGAACAATTCATATGTTCAAACTAAATCCAGTAGTTTTGTTTTTGTATTTTCAGTTTTAGTGCATTCTAAACTGAAGGTCTGTGTGCCATGTATTTACCTGTTGGTCTGCTGTTTTCATCATTTTAGCCTTGTAATAATGTCTCTGGTGGATCTGGCACATGGGAAACATAGACATGTTCCGTACAGAGATTCTCGGCTGACATTTCTGCTTCAGGTTAGATAATTAAAGCTTTCAATTGAAGATAATTCCATTGTCTGGATAGCTCGTTTAAAGGTTTCAACTAATGATGATATTGTATGCAGGATTCACTAGGAGGAAACTCGAAAACAACAATAATTGCAAATGTCAGCCCATCCATTTGGTCTGTTTAACAATAAATTTTTCTTTGGGGTAACATAAAACTTTTTGTCGTGGCTCCTTTTGTTTTTCTTCTTATGTAACTTGGTTCCTTTGTCTTTTGCAGTGCTGCAAATGAAACTCTAAGCACACTGAAGTTTGCTCAGCGTGCCAAACTTATTCAGAATAATGTATGTACTTCATATGCTTGCAGCTTAGGAAATCAAAATTGCTTATGCCTATTTTTTTTCTGTCTTGCATGTATGCCCCAGGAAAGTTGCCAATCGTTGGAGTTCTTGTTAACCGATTTCTTTTTTCCAGGCTAAAGTGAATGAAGATGCTTCAGGTGATGTTAATGCACTGCAGCGAGAAATCGAACAATTAAAGGTATGGGCTAGCTACGGTTTGTTTCTTCCTCAATTTTCTAAAATAGTAAATCAGGAGTGTTGATCTTCTCAATTAGGGCCAGCTATCCTCCTTGCTGAAGTATCATAACTTCCCAAACTCTCCAACTTGCTGTCTGCCAAGTTTTGAAGAATTGAAAATGGGAGATTACTCAAGAAAAAATGAATACACCGGAGAAAAAATGGCAGATTGTAGGATACAAAACATCCACAAGAACAAGGTCACGTTTTATGGCCATTTCATTAACTTACTTCCTAAGGCTTATATAAGAATTTTTGTAGTTAATCATTGCTAGTAAATTTCTAGCAGATGAGACGCATGGAGGCTACTTTAGCCGGTTCCCTAAGGAGAGAAAAGATGGCAGAAACAGCAATCCAGAAATTAGAAGCAGAAATTGAGCAAATAAACTGCTTGGTTTGTCTTATTCCAAGGATCAATTCTCAATTCTTTATAAGTGATGTTCTCCAAGAATTCTTTTATCAATTCTGATAAAGCAGTAATATGAACAGTTGTTTATATGGGGTTTCTTAATAGGCAAGCCATTTCTTGCAGGTTTGTCGAAGGGAAGAGGATGTTCAGCGTACTAAAATGATGCTTAGGTTTCGGGAGGAGAAGATAAAAAATCTTGAATTGTTGGCAACTGGCCTGGTATCAACTGAGGAGTATCTCATGGAGGAAAATGGAGCTTTGAAGGAAGAGATTCAATTGCTTCGGACAAAGATCGATAGAAATCCAGAATTGACACGTTTTGCTTTAGAGAATATTAGACTTCTCGAACAGCTACAAATGTAAACCTCTTATTGTCACTCTGTCTACTCTGTTGATTCCAGTAACTCACTCTACATATTTTTATGCCAGATTCCAAAATTTTTATGAGCAAGGAGAGCGAAAAACATTGCTGGGTGAAATTTCAGAACTCCGGGACCAGGTTTGGGGAGAGTAATTTTATTGAAAGTTTGATTTTGGGGCTGGTGATAACAGACTGAAACTTTTTCTTGACATGCAGCTTCAAGACGTTCTTGAAGGAAATAATAGATTCACCTCTAGATATGAGAATCAGGTTGGAATGCACAATCATATTATTTATGTTATGAATGGTTTTTTCTGATCTGTACTTTATCCTTATATTGATTCCAAACTGATGATTTATGAATTACAGGATGGGAACACTGAGAAGGAGCTGGAAGATTGCAGGAATATGAATTCCAAGCTAATGAGGTATTTAATAAATTAATGTATTTTATCCTAGGTGTTGCTTGTTGGTTCGCAATGCGTGTGTGGGACTTGTTTTTCTCCTTGGCTGCTAGTGGGTTGACAACCAAGGCCTTGGCAGTGTCTCTCTAATTCTATGTTCATGATAACAGAAATTGTTGAAAAGGAATGGAAACAAATTATTTGTAGTTTTATCATTTTGCCTAATCTGTGCCCAAATTATACTTTTGTTTTAATGAGTGTTGGGCATATCAGCCCTACAGTTTTCGTAGTGTTATTTTTTCTCTTTTTACTCTTTCTTCCGAATTGAGTGGTTGCCTACAATAACGCTTTAACTTGTCTTTTCTTTGAAGAAGTATTTCCTACTCTGTTTCATGCAATCTAATTAAAGGTTTATGTCTTCAGGGAAGTGGAAGAGTTACAAATGGAACTGAGAAAATACTTGAACTATAGTCAAGCAGCATTTGATTCTGTAAGAACAACTATGAACTAGTGAATGAAGGGGTGAGACAGATTAATCTATGTCCTGAGGTAGCTTACACAAGTTCCATTCTTTGTAGGTTGCTGATTCTCCCTCCAAGGATCGTGAGGAAGAATACAGGCAAACAGATAAATATTCATTGGTAAGAAAAAAAAAAAAATCAAGTTTCGTCCTTTGCTTCATATTAATTTATTAATGACATATTTTAGGAGTTGCCATTGCATTTAGATTTTGTTTTCTTTTATGCATAAGGATAAAAGTACAGTTAGATGCATCAAAGAGAAAGACAATTATAAGTTTTCTGTCAAGGCAAATCTATGCTCACATGTAGATGCATGCACCAACTTGCACAACAGAAGCATAGATATGTATTATATATAACAAATTTTTTATCATTTAACATTTACTTTTCAAATGGCAACTATCTTACAGGTTGAAACTATATCAGCCGGTAGTGACTCCAGAGATGAGATAGCATCCTATCCCCAGAAAAATGATGTGGCTTTAGAAAATCAAAATGGGCAGAATATAAGTGTTTCTTCAGCTATGCAACATAGTGTCATTCAAAAGGAGTTGATAGATGCAAGATTGTTAATTAAGGCAATGGAAGCTGAGCATATCCATCTATTTAAAGAGCTGCAGCATCTGCAGGAAGAGAACAGACGATACATGGAAATCATAAGTAATAAAGACAAGCTGGAAAGTGAATCTGTTCATAAACTTAAAATTCACCATCTTGAGCAAGATCACTTAGCATCTAAAAAGGAAGGCCTGGTCATGGAGAGTGAACTCATTGATCCAAAAGATTTACAAGACAAGTTGGATAGATTGACTAAAGACCTAGAGGATGCCAGATTACTTAATTGTAAATATCAACAGGTTCAAGCATCACAATTATCCTGCCAGCATGAAGTGGATTTAGTGCGTGAACAGGTTGAAATGGAAACAGCTGGGGCAATCCTTCATTTGCAGGAAGAGGCTACTGCACTTCAGTTAGAACTTGATGGGAGACTAGCTTCCATTACTGAAGAAAATACGAGGCTAAGAGATAAAATCACAGCTAAAGAGGAAGAAATAAAGTCAATTTGTGTAGATTGGGAAAGGGCAACTTTAGAACTCACTAGCTTCCTTCTAGATGGTTCTAAATCTCTCAAAGATGCCTCTCGGCAGATAGAAAACATTGCTTGTTCATTTCCTCAAATTAGTATTTGGGTTGGTGAAAATGTTGAGAGGGCTGCTAGAGTCTGCATTGAAAAAGAAGAAAGAATTCTACTTCTGCAGAGAAGCTTGGAAGATGCACAGAGGATGATAGTGGAAATGGAGATGAAGTTAAGTTCCTTGAAGGGAGCAACAATTGCCTTTAAGGAATTTCAGGAATCAAATGGTGATGTAAAAACGGATGAGGCAGCCCGATTAAGCATCTTATTTAATGATGAGACAGACTTGGAAAAAGTTCTAGCGAATGAACTCAAATTTAAGGAGGATCAGCTTATCATGGCAGAAAAACGAGCTACTGCTGCTTTCTTGATCACAAAATGGCTTGCTGATCGCGACAAGGCTGCTTATGGAGATCATGCTGAGGCGGACATTCCAATCCTAACACAAACCACTTCTGAGGGAATGCAAAGTGATGTGATGGCTGCGACAATGGCTCATGCAAAGTTTCTAACTACAGATAATCTTGAGGCTCAAGTGGAGCTGGCAGAGTTAGTAATATTGGAGACTGAGAATGTTATTAATAAATCTTATGAAGATGCAGAAGTCCATTTATCCACCCTCCAAACAGACATTTTTGAAGTCTGTTCAGTTTACAAGGAGTTGCTTCAGGATTTGCTGAGAGAAATTCTTGACACAAGGAGTAAATTTTTTGAACTAAAAGAGAACTGTGAACGTTTTCAGACTTCTACAACCAAATTGCAATCAGTGGCAGCAGCTAAGTCTTTGAAGTGTCACCTTCTACATCAAATAAAAGGTGAAATTGCCAAGGCAAATGAAGCTCTTAAATCAATTAAAGAATGCATTAAAACAAAAGCTAGTATGCATGTCCACCTGCCGTATGATGAAGGCGTGATTGAAAATGACAGCTGGAGTTCTAATTCTTCGACATCAAGCTCTGATTTTTTCATTGAAAGTACTGCTTCTGAAAACAATTTGAGTGGATCACACTGCTGTGGGAAGATGACTGAGCTGGTGGATGATACAAAATTTGAAGAAGTCTCACCTCAATCTGATTTGGAATTCTCTCAAAATTCAGGGACATTTGGCCTCAGAAAGGAGTTGTTGAAGGCATTGGATGTTTTCCGTAAATTATATGTTTGGGTAACCACAATCCTCAATGAGATAGATATTGAAGAATGTGCTCAAACAGAAGGTACATATTGACCTGGATTTCATTTTATGTTTGTAAAAGAAAAAACGAAATACATATATATATATATATATATATATATATATATATCAGAAATGGAACTAATGAACTTAATGATTGCAGAGGTTCCTTCTTTTGGGTTGACAATGGAGGTTGATGAAGCAGAACGCCATAATATTATAGAGGTATGTGTTAATTCTAAACTTGTTTTTTTTTTTTTTTTTGTTGTTCCAATGGGAAAATTGGTGTATATCTATCGTCTTCATCTGATAATATCATATTTAGATAAAACACAAGGAGAAATTTTTACTTTTGATTCTAGGCAATTTTTTCTGGTATGCAGGCACTTTCTGATGATAACACCAGTCCTGCCAAAAGTTTCTTCAAAAAATTTGAGGAAGCCCATGCAACCATGAAGGAAGCTGATTATATGTTAAATGCATTGCTGAAAGCAAATGAAAACGCAAAAGTTTTGAATAGTATATGGAGGCAAGGAAGTGAAGAATTGATGGTAGAGAAATCAAACTTGATTGATGTACTTGAAAAGCTCAGATATTCAATAAGTTTGAAAGAAAGAGAGAATGAATTGCTTCAGGATCAAATACGTTACACTTTGGTTGAAACAGCTGACTCAATATCTTTGCTTGAAGGGTGTTTCCAGCAAATGCAAAGACAAATTGAGGAAAAGTTTAAGGTTTTCTACTCCGATGTCTTATCTATGTGTCAGGAGGTGCTTTTCACTATTTGCAACTCAAGATCATCATTTGAAGATATTTGCTCTGAGGTGATGGAGAAAGATTTTTCATCATTTGTTCTGTATCACTGCCATTTTGGGGACTCTATCCACAAAACTTTAAACTTCAATGAATTACGTTCTCATCCATTGCACAGACCAGAACCTCACTCAGTTTTAAATGCTTCAGTAAAGAGTCACTCCATTGGTCAAGGTGAGAACGTGGTTTATCATGAGAAAAGTACAGTGGATAAGAATGAAGGCAAGCAACCCAAACATTTAGAAGATCGAGACCAAGATCTCTTACATAATGATTTGATAGATGAAAATTTCTCTCTGAAGAAAGAATTGAAAAGGAAAGAAGTTTTGTTGGAGGGTTTGCTTTTTGATCTTCGCTTGTTGCAAGAATCAGCCTCCGATAGCATGGAAATCAAAGACGAAAGTGAAAAGCTAATGCAGTGTTTGAAGCAAGTTCACCATGAGCTACAGATGAAAACAAATCAAGTTGAGGACTTGTTGGTTCAACATACTAAACTTGAAAATCGTCTAAGTGATGCTGAAAATGCTCTGTTAATATCAAATTCCAATCTGGAGCAGGCTAAAGAAACAATAGATTCTCTCTTAGTTGAAAATGCTGAGATGAGAATGCTTTCAAGTGACCTCTATTTCAAGAAATCTGAGGCTGAAGAAAGATTGGAGGAACAGAAGGAGGTGGTAAAAGGATTGGAAAAAGAAATTCTTCATTTGAATTATTCATTGGAAAAGGACTTACCTTCATCAGTTGAAGGCATTGAGGAGGAGTTGGGAAAGGTCACTACTGAGAGAGATGAACTCCGTGAAGAAATTTTCTCTCTAAATGATAGGCTTGAGATGTTCCGTGCATTGGCTGATGAAAATGAAGCTATCGCAGTTGAAGCTCGCCAAGTACGTATCGATTTATTCTTTTTAGTATCAAATAATGTAGGCAGCTTTCCTTGTACTAAACAGGGATTTCTCTTTTCTCTAGGAGTCAGAGGCAAGTAAAATATATGCTGAACAAAAGGAGGAGGAGGTCAAGATCCTTGAGCATTCTGTTGAGGAACTTGAATCTACTGTAAATGTCTTGGAGAAGAAGGTTAGAAATTTGAAATTTTCATCTCTGTACGAACTGACGTTGCTGAACTGATAGTGTTCAGATATTGTAGTAACGGTTAAGTATTTTATTTTCCTTAAAGGGAAATATGCAACTTGGCTTTGTAATATTTGTATTCCCTTTTGTCTTCTAACGCTTTCTGCTGCTGCCTTGGTTGCTAAATTATCTTTACTACTGTAATTGAAAGGTCTGACTTGTCATGTCACTCCTAGGTATATGAATTGGATGAGGAGGTAGAGAGGCACTGGTTGATCAGAAATTCATTAGAACGTGAACTCCAAGCTCTTAAAGATAGATTGTCAAAAGTAGATAACTTCACTGATGTTGTGAATTCAGTCAACTCAGATGCTGAACAAACTGAAGATCTTTTATCTAGGTCAAGATCACTGTTTGCTTTCTTCTTCTTCTTCTTATTATTATTATTCCTTGTTTCTTCTTCTGCTTTTTCTTTTTGGGTATTCAGAAATAGATTTTGATGCAGGCAAATGCACAACAAATTGCTACAACTCCATGAGGCACATGATCAGATAAGAATTCTAGAGAGGGAAAAAGCAGAACTGAGTATGGAGGTGGATTCCTAATTTACTTCCTATTGACTGGATTCACTTGGATAAACTTTGAAAAGTAGAATACATTATTATAATACTATCTCCTTTTCTTGTATATTAGAAAACTTTTTCAAATGCTTTGTAGATCAAACAATGCAAAGAGTACATCTCGGAACTTTTGTTACATTCTGAAGCCCAGGCATCACAGTACCAACGGAAGGTATCAGTTTTTACTCTTCACTATGAACTCTAAGGTTTACAAATTGTATTTGTGCCGTTTCTATTTTATGTAAGATTCTAAGGCAGGACTATTCTTAGTCAGGTATTTAGTTCTGTGAGATTTTCGAGAATTCTCTAGGGAGCTTCCATTTCTTAATATCATAATGGGCAATTTGAAAATAGGAAATGCCATAGCATAAACTTCTGTTACTCTCTCTACATTGGAAAGAAAAGGATTATGATCCTTTAAAGGGGCAGGATGCTGTTCTACTATTTGGCATCAATCTCAATTCCCAAGACATAAACTTGTGCTGTCATGTTTATCAGACCAAGACTTTAACATCCTGTCATCTATAAGGATTGCCATTAAAATATTCCATAACAAAAAATACACCAGTTATTTCATGCGGTTAGAGGACAAAAAGTAATAACAGGCTCCTATTGTTATAAGGTCTGTTAGCCTTTGTGATCTTCTCCCTTCTTTTCCAATTATAGAATTTGTCTTTCATTTTCAAACTTGTTATACTGCAACTTTTTCACCCTTCTTTTTGAACAGTACAAGACCTTGGAGGCCATGATTCGTGAACTGAAAACAGATCCGCCGACTTCAACCTCAACAGTATCAATGTCTGACAAACATGAGAAGACCTCAACAAGAAGCAGAGGTTCAAGTTCGCCATTCCGGTGCATTTCAAGTTTGGTACAACAAATGAATTCAGAGAAGGATCAAGAATTGTCAACGGCCAAGCTTCGTATAGAAGAGCTGGAAGCAGTGTCAGCTAGTCAGCAAAAAGAGGTCTATTTTTTATTTAATTTATTGCCTTTCAAGGAGACCTTCTGAGCCTATCATTAATACAATGAGTAATAAATTTAATTTCTACTTTAACCTCTCCAGCAAAATCATATTGTATCTAAAAGAGGTCTAGTTATTACTTTTCTTCAGCACCTTTCCTTCTATCACCATGTGAAACAGGCAGCTAAGCTTGCTTCCAGACATCTGTCTGCCCTGGTAGTTGGATTATGTGTGATTAATCATGAAGTTTCTAACTCATTCTATACTGGATCAGATATATATGCTAAACACTAGGCTAGCTGCAGCTGAAAGCATGACTCATGATGTCATCAGGGATTTACTTGGCGTCAAATTAGACATGACTAATTATGCAGTAAGATTCAGATTATTGCCTGTTAATGTATGAATATTTTTACGCAAAGTTCGCATTTAATCGTTATACTTGCCTACATGTTCTAGAATTTAATAGATCAGCACCAGGTTCAAAAATTAGTGAAGGAGGCTCATCAACAAGCAGAAGAGTTCCTTGCAAAGGTATTCATGATCAAAGTTATAATTCATAATTTTTCTGAATACTTATAGGCCTAATGTACATTTCCATTCAATTTTTAGGAGCAGGAGATTCTCAACTTAACAAAGCAGGTTAATGATCTCATGGAGGAAAAAGAGAGGTGAGACCCCTTTTTTTGGTTCGATAGGAGTCTCAAATCTATTTCTGCCAATTTAATGTAGGTCCTTATCCTGTACAATGTTAGAATCTGAATCCAGACTTTGAGAATAAATAAATAATCAAGTTTTATATGTCAAAGCACTATGTACAAGAGAAGAAAAATAAATGAAATGGTTGGGAAAAGATTATATTAATCTTGGAAGATTTGCATCATATCTTTTCAAGCATTTTTTTGTTTTGGAAAATTTTCATTGCATTTGATGGGTTGTTGAATGGGCATTTTGTCCTGCAGTTGCTTATCTGAAATAAATAGGAAAGATGCAGATATACTCACTGCACAATTGAGTTTAGAGCAGCTTCAACAGAGAGATCAGTTGCTTTCTGCACAGAATGAAATGCTAAAGGTTTGAGCATGCTAAAGATTTTTAAGTTTGTAATCATGTTTCTCCTCGCATATTACACATTCGATCTTGGTAAAATTTGAGAGCATCCCCCATTTTTCCCCACAGATGGACAAGAGCAATTTGATAAAGAGGGTTGCGGAATTGGATGAGCTCATAAAAACAGTTGAAGTAGTAGCATCAAGTAAACAGAAGCAAATAAAGCAGACATTACAGATTAAGGTTTGAGCTTATTTCAGTACACGCTTTTTTTATAATTGTTAGACTCAATTTTTCTCAAGTTTTTCTTGATCTAGCAGGAGAATGGTTCATTAAATCTGGCCGGTGTCAATTTGGCCAAGAGGCTGGCGCATTCCGAAAGGCTTGTTTCTAGAGTGAATAATAATGAAGTGGCTCAATTTCGTAAAACTAATGGCCGTCAGTCAAGCGCACGATAGAACATGTGGACAAGGGTTTGAAGCAAAGCATAGGTAGGTGGTTGGTTTGTGAAATTTATGTATTTTGTGATATGACTAGCAGCAGGATTAGATGAATTGGCGTCAAAGCCACCATTGTGGTACGGTGTGTATAGCTAGCTGATGCTGATCTTTGAATTGCACAACCTCTCAGACTCAGACTCAGCAATGCACCATTCAGTCCAGGCTGACTGACAATGGCCAACTCCCACATTATTATTTTTTTGAATCAAATTGTATTGTTATTCCTTGGTAGAAATCTATTGGAAGTCTCCATAGTGAAAATGACATCTTAGTTATACTATTAAATTTAATATTTTGATCCCTTGTCTTTTTGAAATTGTAGCATATAAGAAAATATAGTTAACGATGTTAAAAAAATTATTTAAATGTTGACAAAATGTTAATACATTATATAATGTAGAATTTTAAATTTTATACAAAAAAAAAACCCAAACTCAACTCTACACACAAACTTATTTTTGTATAAAATTTAAAATTTTATATCATATGAGACGTTAGTATTTTTTCGATATTCAAGCAATTTTTATTAATATTGTTAATTATTTTTTTTTATTTATTATAATTTTAAAAGAATATAAATTAAAATATTAAATTTAATAATACAATGCTTAAAATACTTTATTTATCATAATATAAAAATTTGTAGTGGACTTTTACCGTTATTCCTTCATTTCGCTTTTGTTTCCTGGCAAGAGAGAGAGAGGGAGAGAGAGAGGGATTGATGTAAATTTGCGAAGCTTGTGATTTATTCACTTTTGTGTGCATACAATTACGTGTAAATAAGACTCGTTTGGTTTGGCCTTTTCTCACTCTTTATTTCTCTAAAAGAAAAAAAAAAGTTTGCCTTTGTTCGTTTTCTTGCATTTTATGACATTTAACGCAGTTGCAGTTAGGTGACATTTTTTGTCCCATAAGCTTTCAATGTAAGCCTAGATTGGGCTTTTTCTTTTTATTATTATTATTATTATTAAAAGTTTATTAGAGTTATATTTTGTATTTTTTTATTATGCTTTATTTTATTATTTTCTCATCGATTACTATTTAATATAATTTTAATTATCATTTATAAATTTAATTTTATTTTAATTTTAATAATTTATTAGTAGATTTTATAAATATAAATGATATTAATAAATGTATTAAAAGAAACATAAACAAAAAAGTAATTGAGGAAAGTTCAATCTCATTTCCAAAATCCGCTTGTAATTATATTTTGCAACTTAAGCGTAATATTACGTTCTTTTCTTTGTAACGTTGCTTATTTGGTGAGAATAAAAAAAAAAACAAAACAAACAAAATGGAAAATGAACGGAACTAATCGAATGATGCTAGTAGAAATAATTAAAGAATACATACGACAATAGACTTTGCTTTAATTAAAGTAACATGGATAGATAGCACACTAATTGTTACCATATGATAAATTCACTTTGACAAATCTCATTTATAATATAAGATCAAGAGCAGCAGTTTTAATAGGGGAGAAGAAAAATAGAAAAAAGAAAAAGAAATTTGACTTGCTGTTAATAATGACGAGAGCAAGCCCAAGGTAATATGAGAAGCACAGCGGTAAAACCAAAAAAAAAAGGGCCTTGAACGTTGGGCTTTGATGGCCCATCCGTGAGTTGAAAGAGGTGAAGGGCGTTGCTGTTTTTGGTTTGGGTGCACTGCGGAAGCTGTCTTTCTGTGAAAATCAACCAACTTAATAGACAAATTCGTCTTAAAGCCTCGTTGGATTGCCGAAGCAGCTAGAAATCGAGGCAAATTTATTTAATGTTAATATACTAAGCAACCGCCAGCAAGAGCAAAAGGAATTTGGTAGTTGAAAAATGAAAATGGAGGAGCGTAATTGAAACCAAAAAAAGAAAAGAAGGTAGACAGATAGAGAGAAAGATGGAAGAAAAAGAAATGTGCTTTGAATGCCTTGAACGACGAATCAAGTCGGATTGGTTGGATCAGCTACTCTTTTGCTATGGCATCTCCGATTCTCCTCTTCCCTTTGGTTCCTCCGCTGTCGTTCAATTCTCTGATACTAATTCTTCAGCTTCAGCTTCTCAATTCATTTTGTCCTATCTTCCCACTGATTCTCACCATTGCCTCTCTAACTACATGTAAGATCATCGTCTTTCTCTCTCTCTTCTTCCCTTATGTCTTTGCTTAATTTCTGCTCATCAGTTGGCTGATGATATAAAATATTAAAAGCTGTTGAATTTTGTGCCTTTTGCCTTCGCAGTAATCAATATCCTATGCAAAATGGAGAAGAAAAAGAGGTCAGTGCCGGAACCGGCACTACTTATTTATCAGATTCTTTATTGGGTGAATCTCAGTTTTTGACTAATAATATGGGATATGAATGTTGTGCTTGTAACCATTCTGCTAAATTCTCTTGCTTAAGAACAGTTCCTGCTTTGGCCCCGCTTGCTCATGTTGGTATATCTTCTTATTCTACTTTTCAAGAACTTGCTTCTAGCTTCCTATCTGGGACTTTGGAGGATCACATATTGTCCTCGCTTAATCTTCTTGTTCAAGGAAAAGCTTCTGGGAGAGACGGAGTTAATTATTTGCGTCTACTTGGGATTCCTTCATTTGATGAGACTAGTGTCCCTGGCTGCCTCAGACATCCCAACATAGCACCTATTCTCGGATTATTGGAAACACCTGACTATATCAATTTATTGCTCCCCAAAACTCCATATACGTTGGAGAACATTCTTCATTACAGCCCAAATGCCTTGAAGTCCGACTGGCATATGAGGTTTTTGATGTATCAGCTGTTGTCTGCCCTTAATTATTTGCATGGATTAGGAGTTCACCATGGTAATCTATGCCCATCCAATGTCATGCTCACTAATTCGTGCTGGGCTTGGCTGCGCATTTGGGATAAACCTAGGTTAGGATTCAATTTATATTCCAAACAAGGGAAATCCGACAGTAGCTGTATTCCTTCTAGGGTAAGTTGTTACATAGAAGGTTGTTCTGCTCAAGGATTATATGCGGATCTTAAGCTTTCCCCGTCTTTTGATTGGAATTCTCAATTCAATAGATGGTGGAAGGGGGAGCTGAGTAATTTTGAATATTTGCTTTTTTTAAACAAATTGGTTGGAAGAAGGTGGGGGGATCACACATTTCATCCAGTAATGCCATGGGTAATAGATTTTAGCACAAAACCAATTGAGGACTCTGATTCAGGGTGGCGGGATTTAAGTAAGAGTAAATGGAGGTTGGCAAAAGGTGATGAACAGTTGGATTTCACCTATTCAACATCAGAAGTTCCACACCATGTCTCAGATGATTGTCTATCAGAATTGGCTGTCTGCAGCTATAAAGCAAGGAGGTTGCCTTTAAGTGTTCTCCGGATGGCTGTTCGCTCCGTTTATGAACCTAATGAGTACCCTTCAACCATGCAAAGACTTTATCAATGGACACCTGATGAGTGCATCCCAGAATTCTACTGTGATCCTCGAATATTTTACTCTCAACATTCTGGTATGACTGATCTGGCTGTTCCATCATGGGCAGGTAGTCCTGAAGAATTCATTAAATTGCACCGAGATGCTTTGGAGAGCAACCGAGTCTCACGTCAAATCCATCATTGGATTGATATAAACTTTGGATATAAAATGTCGGGGCCAGCAGCTGTTGCTGCAAAGAATGTTATGCTGTCTTCATCAGAGCCCACAAAGCCAAGGTCAATTGGACGGCGTCAGCTCTTTACTCAACCACACCCTTCACGTCGAGTCGCTATGCAGGAAATACATGATAGTGTAAAAGAGTCAGCTGTTTGTCAGCACCAAGCACACGAATTGGATATTGACAAATCTTTTCTCTATAAAACTGCTTCTTTACAAGAATTGGAAGAAGTTTCTTCATTTTCGGAACATGGCCGGCATTTGAGTCCACTTTATTGCCATGATCAAGAAAACCTTCTGAAGCAAAGCTCTTCTTTAAAAGGGCCTCAAAGTGAGAATCTGGATGAAAGCGTGTCAAATATACATGATATTAGCAACTACTGTGGGTTTCCATCTGATGTTGATTTAAATTATCTTCTTGAGCATATAGAAATACGGGATGATGATTCCACAGGATATCAAGAGTTATTGCTTTGGAGGCAGAAATCATGTTTACCAAGGACTTCCTCAAAAGAGGCTGCAAAGGACATATTTTCTGTGGGTTGTCTCTTAGCTGAGCTTTACTTGAGGAGGCCACTTTTTAATCCAACTTCCTTAGCCCTGTACTTGGAGAAAGGTGTTTTTCCTGGATTGATGCGGGAACTTCCTTCTAATGCTAAAGTACTAGTTGAAGCTTGCATTGAGAGGGATTGGATGAGGTATTGTTTTTCTTTATCGGTATTACATTTTCTTTTATATTTTAATCTGATTAAATTTATTTAATTATGGTTCTATTGGTTCCTTTTTCTATGTTATTCTATTATTTTTTATGAGATCTATGCATCAACTATATGCATTTATATAACTAAACTATGTTTGTTTTATTTAAAACTCACAATAACCAGGAGGCCATCTGCTAAAAGTCTATTGGAATCTCCATATTTTCCTTCAACAGTGCAGTCGGTCTACTTGTTTACTGCCCCGCTTCAACTTATGGCAACAGATGGATCCCGACTTCAATATGCAGCAAATTTTGCAAAGCAAGGGGCACTGAAAGCAATGGGAACTCTTGCAGCTGAACTGTGTGCTACATACTGTTTACCACTTGCTTCAGCTCCATTATCTGATGCTGAAGCTGAATGGGCTTACACACTGCTGAAAGAATTCATAAAACGTTTGACCCCAAAAGCGGTGAAGGCATCAGTTTTGCCTGTTATCGAGAAGATTCTGCAGGCTAGTTACGAAATTAGTTCTTTTGCACTTGCTTCTATATTAAATTACATATTTGACTTCATGCTTACAAATTTGTTTATTTCAGACCACAGGTTATTCTCATTTGAAGGTTTCTCTTCTTCAAGACTCATTTGTCCGAGAGTTATGGAACCAAATTGGTAAACAAGCATATCTGGAAACGACACATCCTTTCGTCATATCAAATCTACATATTTCTCCTCACAAGAGTTCAGCAGCTGCTGCTTCAGTTCTGCTTATTTGCTCAAGTGAAGAGCTTGGTGTGCCTATTACAGTTCATCAGGTTAACCTCGTTCTATGGTTCTTGGTTTTATTTAGAACGAAATAAAGTTTCGCCATAAAGTTTAGTAGGTAATAAATCGATCCATTTTTTGTGATTATAACAACAAACTCTTGATTCTTATTGTAGACTATCCTCCCTCTGATTCATTGCTTTGGGAAGGGACTATGCCCCGATGGGATTGATGTGCTGGTCAGAATTGGTAGTTAAAGTTCATTGGGTTTTCAGACTGATGTCCTTTCTGAAATGGTATGTTTACCTTGTACTTACTGTCATTCTTTTACCTTTTAGGTGGTCTTTTGGGAGAGACCTTTATTGTCAGGCAAATGCTACCACTGCTTAAACATGTTGCTCGTTCTTGCATTGATGTTTCTTCTATGAATAAACCTGATCCTGTGCATAGCTGGAGTAGTTTAGCACTTATTGATTGTCTAATGACATTGGACGGTCTGATAGCCTTATTACCAAGGGAAGCTGTTGTAAAAGACCTAACTGAAGTATGTACTTGGTTCTGAAATCCTTTTTATTTTTTATTTTTTCTGTGCTTTATGCTCAGCCTTGGATGTTGTTTAATGCATCTCCTATTATCATGCAGGATAGGAGGTGTCTGCATGTTCTGGCTCTTATGCAGACAAATTTAGAGATTACAGTGCATCAGGTGCTTTTAAAATTTATATTTTCATTTACCTCAATCTTATTTCTGCGTTGAAGAACTATACACATTAATAAAAAGGGATCACATGTTGTAGGGAACAGGTCGTCACTGTTTATTAGTCTTTGACATCTAATGTTATGTATTTATCATTGTTGTATTGGTACAAGTGAATTTGTATCTCTATAATGAAGCATCATGGATCGACATCCTCAGTATGAAGCTTCATGAAAACACATTCTTCTAAGCACCTCTAAGAAATAGAACAGTCTTTGCTTGTACAATTTCTCTGCTGGATGCTTGGTCATTTTGAAAGCATGTGTGAAGGGCCTTAGAATCTGTAATCAGTCCTAATTAAGCTTTTCTTATATATATATATATAAGTCGTTAGGGGTGGATTGTCTTTGAGGCAAAAAAAAAAAAGCAGCTTATTACCTCTATCATTTATAATTAATTACTGGGACAAGCTTAGCTGCTGCTGTTATTGTCTGTTGTTTTGTCATTTATGTTCAATACTTTTTGGATCTGGATAGTTTTATGCATCTGTTCTATGCTATGCATCTCAAATTCCAGCCAGGTATTCCAAAGTTATATAAATTCGTATGTGGTGTGCTGGTCAGGTTGCTGCTACAACTTTAATGGCAATTTGTCAGCGGATTGGACCAGAGTTGACAGCATTGCATGTCCTGCCGCAACTTAAGGAGCTTTTTGACGAGCTGGCCTTCTCACAAGAAAGTTTGAAGGGATCTGGTTCTCTTGGTAAAAGCTTGAAGGTTTCAAAATCAAAAGTTAATGGAGAGTTTCAAATAGAGAGTCGCATGGATCTTGTGTGGGTGATAATCTGTCCTCTCTAGTTAGAAGCCAGTTTGGCAAGGGTTACTTTACCTCGTCACACGTTCGTTCCTGAATGCAGGTTGCTTCTATATCCTTCTTTTTGTTCTCTACTTGGAATAGAGAAACTTCGGCAGTGTTGTACTACGTGGTTGCTTCTTGAGCAATTTCTTCTACGGTTTCACAATTGGAAGGTATGGCGGCTTTGCTTTCAAAGAGTGATGTGGTAATTGTTTTTTTTTAAATAATTTGAAGATTCATCCCAATTGCTCTACCATGCATATATTTTTTGGGTATCATATTTATGAACATATTATTCAGTGGGAATATACAGGAGAATCATCTCGAAGTGGTGTAGAGAATGTAATTGCTACAGTGCCCTTATTGAGCAAGGGGTCAACATCGGATTACAGTCCTGCTAAACTGTTGCTTAATGGGGTTGGCTGGTCAATTCCACAATCACAGGGAATTAGAGGTGCCAAAAACTTGATGCCTCAGAGACGTTTGGCCAACGCTCATCAGGGTTCAGTCCAAACACGAGAAGCAGCTGCAAACCATTTCAAGACTGAACCCTGGTTTTGGTTCCCCAGTCCAGCTGCTAGCTGGGATGGCTCTGACCTCCTTGGACGCTTTGGGTGTCCGAAGGATGAATTTCCATGGAAGATAAGAGCATCTGTTTTATCTTCAGTTCGCGCACATCAAGGGGCATTGAGATCTTTAGCAGTTTGCCCAGATGAGAATACGGTTTTCACTGCAGGCGTTGGTCCTGGCTTCAAAGGAACCGTTCAGAGGTGGGATTTGACAAGAATAAATTGTGCATCTGGATATTATGGTCATGAGGAGGTTGGTTATTTCTGGAGTTATGCACATTCTAATGGAACTCTGATATGATACCCCTTGTTATTTCTATAATTATGTTGGTGATTAGTAAGTTATGCTGACTGATATCCCTTTGTTTCATTGGGTCTTAGGGGATTTATTTCTCTAAGAGAATTTAGATAAAGAATTCATACGTTTAGGTACTGCAGCAGGAACATGTTAATTTGCTAAATCTCTGCTGCAACACATGCAATATACTGACTCCTTATCTAGTCATGCTATTAGTATGAAAGTACCTTATTAATCTGTTAGGTTATTCTCTCTTTGGATGTGATGGCATCGTTTTTATGTTATATAGTGGCCATGATCTGATAAGGGTATTCAACTAACAGTTGGTGAAAAGACAGGTTCTATTACATGTTTATCTATATTCTTTGGCTAAGCTTGCTCGATTTTCTGTCTCGGCATGATGTATTTCTTAGTTAAGCTTGCTATTCTTTTAGGTAATAGGTGGCTATGCTGATTTCTCTAATTGCTTCTGGAACTTTCAGGTTGTAAATGACATATGCATCTTATCATTGAGCGGAAGAATAGCATCTTGTGATGGAACAATACATGTTTGGAATAGCCAAACAGGGAAGCTGATATCAGTATTCTCAGAACCGTCCACAGATTCCCTGCATCTTGTGAGCCCTTTTTCTTCTCCATCAAAGATCAGTGCTGACCATGTTGATATGTTGAATTCAAACACATTATCAAGTGGAGTACTTGGTAGTCCATTTGATGAAAGCTTGTACACTTGTATTCATTATTTAGAGCCTGTTGAAAAGTTAGTGGTTGGCACTGGAAACGGTTCTCTCAGGTAGCTAGTTATTATTAAGAGTGAGACGTCAACTGTTAATTCAAGCTGATATAAGTGAAAGAATCTTGTTGTAATGCCCTTCCGTTTTGTGTATTTTTACATGACACAGATTTATTGATGTTTCCCAAGGTCGAAAGCTTCATTTATGGAAGGGTGAATTCAGTGAATCTGCTTTTCCTTCTCTTGTCTCTGCCCTATGCTCATGTGGGTCTGACAAAGAGCCAGGAAATGGACCTTCTGCTTCACCATGTTGGATTGCAGCTGGGTTAAGTTCTGGTCATTGTCGGTTATTTGATGTGAGGAGTGGAAATGTTATTGCTTGTTGGAGGGCTCATGATGGATATGTTACGAAGGTAATATGCTTAATTCACCAAATTAGAGGGATAAAAGAACTTCTACTTGAAATGTAGTTACATTTACATTTACATTTACCTGCAATTGCAGCTGGCTGCCCCGGAAGATCATCTGCTAGTTTCCAGCTCTCTTGACAGGACTCTGAGAATTTGGGACTTGAGAAGGTAATTATTGAAGTTGAAAATTCATGTGTGAGAATGACTGGAAATAGAAAATATTTTGCAATTGGGTTGATATTATCCATGTATGTCTGAGTACTTCTAGTAATTGTTTCTTGTAGAAATACACCGATGCCTGTGACTTTCAAGGGACATAGTGATGGAGTATCTGGTTTCTCTGTCTGGGGGCAGGATGTTATTTCAATATCCAGAAACAAGATCGGACTTTCCTCACTAGCTAAATCCTCTGATGAAGTACGTAAAATTCTCAGTCTATATGGATTAAGCCTTTGATGTTATTTTTGTATTTGCTAGTAAGAACCATTTTTATCTTATCAATCAGTCTTCGTATTTAGTGCTATTATAAAAAAAAGGAAAAGAAAAGGCCATTCCCATAATGACAGTGAAAAGCGATGTGGCAGGAACAGGATGTGCAACATCGAATTATAATACCTCAGAAACTGTATTCGTCAGATCATGGAAGTAGAAATATGTCGGTGCTGTCAAGTATAAGTATAATACCCTTCTCAAGACTGTTTGTAGTTGGAACAGAAGATGGTTATCTCAGAATCTGTTGCTAGATGGGAGATGAGGAGATGGGAGATATTCCCTTCGCTTCGCCTGCTGATGGGATTTGGATGAATCATCAAATCTCTGTCTTTCAAACCAAGAAAGGAATTTATTTGCAATTTGTCAAAGCGCAAATGATGAATGAAATTCCTTACAAAATGATTATTCTTTTACCAAATTCCTGGTCTAAGCTTTAATAAAGGCCAGATCTTTAGTTTTAGTGTGTTAGTAAAGTATATAAGCTGTAACAACAAATGATTTGATTTATTTAAAATGACATTTAATTAATTAATGTTTAAGATATTTTATAAAAAAAATAAATTAAAAAAAAAAAAGAAAATTGTATTGAAAGACATCGACATAATATAACGTATATATAGCTTATGTTGGAAACGTGAAATGAAATACATGGGGGGATGGCAGCCACCAAGGTTGTTGAAGACTGAACTGAACTGAACAACTGATATGATGAACGGAAGCCTACGGCCTAAGACTCCTCCTCCTCCTCCTTCTCCTCCTGCTGTAGCAGCAAAGGCTGTTTTCTGAACATTAAAATAATAATAATAAAATATTGAGCTATATGTGTAAAATGTCTTTTTAAGAAAAAAAAAAAAAAAACTCGGTATGAATCAGACTGAGCGTCGCTCTGGATTTCTTGCAATATTAAATATGGAGTATTAACATTATTAATATAAAATAGGAAGAGTCGTTTCTTTCTTTCTTTCTTTCTTTCTTTCTTTCTTTTGTTTCTATATAAGTGAGTAGTAGTATTTAATTAAAATACAATTAGAGCTAAAACTAATTTCCTTGGTTTGGTTGTTCTTCAATCTTGGGTTGGATCTCCAACCCTTCATTATTATTATTTTTATTTCGAAGAATCCTCTTGTTCTTTTTCTCTTCTCTTCCCCTAACCTAATCCCTTCATCTCATACTGATCTGGTCCGATCTGATCTGCCCCAAATAGGCATTTCATATTTGCAGGCCCTGCATCTGCTTTCCTTGTAACTTTCTCCTCTTTCTTTCCTCATTAATACTTTCTTTATAAGCATGGTGATGAAAATTTAGATCAGAAACGGATCTCTCCCCCATTTTCATTTTCCTCTTCCTTTTCCTTTTCTTTCACATTACCATTTCCCTTTCATTCTTTAATTAAAAGTTGTTATTTGGCAAATCAGGTCAAATGCTTAACTACTCTGCTACACCCTTTTTTTCACTACAGTACGAACTTACATTAATTCATTAAGAATGCTTATTCGCAGCATTTAAGCATTTCTTTCTAATTTCTTCAAATTTTCATTGTCAGGTAATACTATTCTAATAGACTAGCAGTACTAATTGCTTTGGACTGGACGCTCGCTCAACATAATTGCACGCACTGCTTTCTCATTTATTACATCGGGTACACTAGTGTAGTGAGTCCTCTTATCTTGTTTCTGCTTTCCCATTGCGAAAAACAAAAATGTATTTTTTTCCCTCCATTTTAAGAGCTTAGGATGATGGATGGTTCACTAGACCTTCAGCTATTAGACTGTTTAAGAGTTTTTTTTCTTTTAGATTTATTATTGTTATTTTTATTATTATTTTTTAGCATTCTGCATTAGGTGAAAGGAAAGGAAAGGGGAGGGTAGAAGCGGAAATGATAAACAAGCAGCTTGTTTTGACTTATCTCTACCTCTTGATTTACATTTTGCTTTCTTCCGGAGTTATATTGTACAATAAGGTAACCATTACATTCTGCTTTTTTGCTTTGCTTTCTTGGTCTCTCTATTTTTTTTTTTTTTGGGTTGGTTTCCAATAATATCATGCAACAAATCGATCAAGCTTTTAGTAAAAGATCTGTTCTAATGGTTAGGCTGCAACTAAAGCAAGCTACGAGTTTCCTCCTTCCTTATTCATTTATGTAATTTGCTGCCTCCATTTTTATTGCAGTGGGTTCTGTCTCCCAAATACTTCAATTTTCCATTTCCTATAACGTTGACAATGATTCACATGGCTTTCTCTGGACTCACTGCGTTTTTTCTTATCCGTGTTTTCAAGGTACGACATGCAATGCTAGCAACTAAATTCAATTTCTCTCTTCCCCCCTTTATCTATTCTTCCTTTGCTCCTAATGTTGCTAACTAGCCTAACTAGTGAATGCAAAACAACAGACTCCATCTCCGATTTCACCATTATATGCAAATAACTATAGTAATAAGAAGCTTCCCACAACGAAAACCTAAATAGTTTTGTTGATGACATTTTCCTCATTTGTTGTAGACAGTAGGCGCTCAATGTACTGGAACTGGACTAAACCATCTTTTTTTTTTTTTTCATTGTGTATGTTCCTACAGAAGCTAAATATAAAATTGAGAGCACTATTATCATGTTTCTTTAAAAGCTTCACTTTCCATTGTTGTGCTTAGCTTCGTAATGCATTTTGTTCTCCCTCGATCTGAACATGCAGGTTGTAGCTCCTGTCAAAATGACATTTGAAATGTAAGTGCATTTCTTTATCCGAAATTCTCATGATTATTATCAATATTGTTACGGTATCCACCTTAAATAAATTTTCTTGGTGTTCCAGATATGCAACATGTGTAATACCTATAAGTGCCTTCTTTGCATCAAGTCTTTGGTAAGCACTCATGACGGAAATTGTTTAGTGTGTGATATAGCGTTTTTCTCATTAAGAATTTATGATTTGTCCCGTGTAATTAGTCGTTTCTGTCGGCGAAAAGTGCAGACATACTGCTTGAAAACCCTGCTTATCATTACTGGTTAATTTGTTTCTAGGTATTGATCATGCAGTAAATAGTTTGTATCATAGTGTATCCCCCTTTCCTTTGTGATGTTTCAGACTGTTTTTATTGTTTTTAATATATTATTGATCCAGAATGGATCTGTCTGCTTTTCCTACATTTTGTCAAGCAGTTGCTACAGAAAAAGTAGTTAGGTTGACTTGAATTTATTGAAATTTAAAGTTAAGTTTGAATCCGATAAGCCCATATGATTCATTTTAAGGTCATGGACCTATGCTATTGAGGTTCGTAAACGGATCTGCTATAGACTGAAAGTTTCTTAAGATATAGACCTTGCTACGTGCTTGCTGTAAAGACTATTTTCAGCTTTGTTTTAAGTATCTTTTCTTTGTGGATAGTGTTTTACATGTGCTGAGCATCAACTTTTATAAGCATCACTTTTTTTTCCCCTTTCCATACAGGTTTGGAAACACTGCCTATTTGCATATATCTGTGGCTTTTATCCAGATGCTCAAAGCTCTAAGTATGTGAAAACAAAGTGCATTATTTAATTACATTGTACAAAATCACCCTCCAATTCTAATGACCGGTTATTTGTGTTTCGATGTTACAGTGCCAGTAGCAACATTTTCCATGGGTGTTCTATGTGGCACTGACAAACCAAGGTGTGATGTGTTCTTAAACATGGTGCTGGTCAGCGTTGGAGTTGTCATTTCCTCATATGGGGAAATTCATTTTAATATAGTTGGCACAGTTTATCAGGTTACGGGCATCGTTGCAGAAGCTCTTAGGCTTGTCTTAACTCAAGTTCTCCTGCAAAAGAAGGGTTTGACTCTCAATCCGATTACCAGCTTATACTACATTGCGCCATGCAGGTAAACTAATAATAAGTATCCCCTCTCCTCTTTTGTTTTTATTTTTATTTTAGTGTTGCAACTTGTACTTCTTGAAGGGACCGGTTTTATCACATGACTGACATCCCTTATATATAATTTTTAATGTTGGATATATGTGCAATATATTGCTCAACTGATCTTTTATTGTACGACAAGAGAATATATGATCCTTTTTTTTTTGGCAGTTTTGTATTTCTTTTTGTGCCTTGGTGTTTACTGGAGAAGCCTGGGATGGCAGTTTCACAGATACAGTTCAATTTTTGGATCTTCTTCTCCAATGCTCTTTGTGCTCTGGCTCTGAACCTGTCCACATTCTTAGTAATTGGAAGAACTGGAGCTGTCACCATCAGGGTGGCTGGTGTTCTAAAAGACTGGATACTAATTGCCCTTTCCACCGTTGTTTTTCCAGAGTCTACCATAACTGGACTCAATATAATCGGTTACGCAATAGGTACTTCTCTACTGAGTCATGCCATTATACATTTTTCCTTTTTTTTTTTTTGGAGAAATTAATTTAGTACAAACTCTTCTTGTTCTGTGTCCAGCTCTCAGCGGTGTTGTCATGTATAATTACATAAAGGTTAAGGATGGTCGTTCTTCTCAGCTACCTTCAGATAGTATTCCAGAGAGGTTCACAAAGGTTAGTTGTCTCAAAAATCCTCGATATCGAGATCTTGTCGACATAATGTTTTCTTAATTGAGACTAGAACTTCGTCTCTGAAAATTTTAACCTA
>JBBYHO010000021.1:5740821-5757283 GCA_038382025.1 Adansonia gregorii
AAATACCCTAGAGTAGGCTGATATTCAATAACAGTGAAATAAAGCATTCTTACCTACTTTCTCTTGATTTCTATCATTTATCAAGTGGAAATGAAACACAAACAACTACACACTCAAGTGAGATTAACAAAAGAATTATCTAATACTGCATTAATAGATAGGACATACATTTCCTTCAGAGGGCCCTTGCTGCCTTTCAATGATTGTGCCTTCTGTGAAAAGCGCAAGATAAAGAAATAAGCGAGTTAAGCTCAAACGAGAATTAAAATGATTTTAGGTTGAGAAAAAAAATGCAAAAAGTGAAGTCCTAACCTTTCCAGACTTGTGGCCTGTGTCAATGAGCTCCCAGCGCTCTCTGTCCAGACGGAGTACTTCCACATCTCCATCATCATATAATACCTAAAAAGAATATATATATATATATATGTATATATATAAAAAATTAATAATTGGTTCCATGTCGCACATACGTGCACATTTGCATTCATGCAAGAAAGAAGGTGCAGCTTACCACGTGCTTCCTTTTTATAGGGTCATAAGACTTAACCATACCTTCATAAAACCTGTCATTTGCAGCAAGGTACAATTAGTAGAGTACCTTCAGAATTTGATCTTTTTTTACAAGAGATACATTTTCTTTAAACAAAATTAAAAACTTAATAGGTTCAAATGAGGAAAGAAAGGCTACATTGCTGTACAAGCGGAGTCATGAAGACTGATGTTATGCAAAATGATATTAAACCTGTTCAAATTGAATAATGCTAACACATATAACAATGTGGAGTGCACTTGAATGGAACAACAGACTTTACAGATACAATCATGTATCACAATATAATTAATACTCACAGGAAAACAGTCAACTTGTCAAGATAAGCAGAATGTTGCAAGTACAATTCAAGAAATGAAATTAGAACCTAAGTTGCTTTAAGACCAGAACACTGTTTCAAATAAAATTTAGGCCTTCAGTAAACAACTAAAAAGACGATGAATTTGCAAATTTGAAAAGGAGTAAATTGAATGGCCACATCAAATAGCACAGACTCATTTTCATGATTCTCAAGTGCAACAAAATGAAGCCTCATGTGAATTCTCAAACACACGAATGCAGCATAAATAAGGAGGGAATAACAATGAAGATCAAGATTGACTCAACCCATTCCACAGAAAGATTCACAGCAATACTTTTGGACTATGCTGCAAAAGATAGGGGACTCACTGCTTATCCATGGGCCACCATACTTTTATTCTGTAACCAATCAAGTCTGCAATATCAATTCCATCTTCCTTTGTTGAGCACTGAACAAGGGAAACAAAGAAGACCAAATAATGAACAAAGAACTCAACATGTTGACCAAGAGGATTGGAACGGTAAACAAAAAAAGCTATTTCTAAATGTGTTAAGAAAACGCTAATAGGCATCAATGCCACAATATAACTACAAAATGTGCAAGGTAGAATGCACATGAATATATATGGTATACATCTCTGCTAAATCTCAACCTCAGATAGGGTGGAAGAGAAGCACAGCGGGGGCACAGTGCACTTCCAAAATAGTGTAGCATGAGTAATTCTAGCAGAAGATTTAAAATTGCTAGCAAGTGATGCCAAGACATAAAGGGAAGGGGAGAAGAGGTGTGGCATAGTTGGGTAGAAATTCCAGAGACATAGTGCTAGGGGGCTGCACTCAGGAACCGCCTTACAAATGCCACCAAGATTTAAGTTCTCATCCCCACTTAGCTGTAAAGACCAATGGATTAGTTATTTTGCATATTTCATATAACAGCATCAATTAGAGAGCTCTATAGTATTAATTAAGATGTGAAAACAATGACCTTTGCTAGTCCTGCAATGCTTCTCCTCTTATGTTTCATGCTAGCTCCAGCTGCAGACTTAATAGCAATGGTGGCGTCCAACTTCTGCATGGATAAAACAGATATTTACAACAGTGACAACCATGAGAACATTAAACGTATGCATCCCTGACAGCAAAATTAACCAACTAGAATAACACACCTCCAGATTTTCATCATCTGCTTCATCTTCATTTGCCACATCACTATGACCCCAATCAGAGCCTTTGCGTTTACCTTTTGGTGAGATGCTTTTTTTCTTCCGAAAGCATGACACCAAATAGTCCGATTCACTGCCCTCATTCAATTTTTCATGCATTAGCATTTTATCATTTGAATCATGGAATTTATCTATGCCCATTTCAGTAGATGGAAATGAGGAATCTTTAACTCCATTCCAGTCATCCTCTGAATCTCTTGAAGCAACCTTAGAAGCACTTCTTGAAATTTTGAAAGCACTGTGAGGAGACAATGACCTCCTGTGTTTAGGAACTGGGACAAAACTGCACCACTGATTTTTCTCTTTTTACCTTTCGGATGATCCTGCTCAAATTTCGATTTCTTGGTAGGAAAATGTTTATGACCATTGCTTGGTTCAAACTTACTAGGCATTTCTAGACTTCCCAAATTTATATCCCTCACCATTTCCAAAATGTCAACAACATTTTGAGCATCTTTTGGTGCTGCTGAGAGAGATTTGTTCTTTTTTGCCCTTCCATCCTTGGCTGCTTTAGATTTTAGTTGCTTAATCATTTTTCTAAGCGGCACTTCATTTCCTTCTATTTCACTGTCTTTGAGAGCCTCATCCTCAGCAATATCTTTATGAACCTAACATGATCAACATAGGAGCATAAAAGTTAGTGACAATGTAACACCAAATTCACCATAAACCTATAAAAGGGAGTATACATACCATTCCATCAGATTCCAACTTCAAGGATTCAAAGTGAGAGAGGACACTCTTATCAGCTAAACCTGTTTTCCTTTCGCCAGCCTATCAAAGACATGCAAGAGCATGATCAACAATATTGTACAAAAATCTAAAGCCCAAGTAAACAGCCAATAAAGGAACAAACCAATGTTGCTGACACCACATGATTATATGGTTGAAGCATAAAACGTGTTTGCTTCATCTTATTTGACAATCAGGCATGTATATCTGGGTCTTATATATATTACTTAATAAGTAGCTGACATCCAGTCTCTCAAGTCAATAATTGTACATGTAAAAGCCCCACGGCTATGCAAAAGTTTTTTTCCCATCACTGCCAACTGCAGCGGGAGAGCTTCAGATAGTTTGACACTGCATATTCTCATGGAGGAAGCTGTGAAAATGTGAGAAAATGAGACAATTATGTTTAAAGTCTTACCTGGGAATCTTCAACTTCTTTCCTTTCATATGGTTTGTACAAGAGTGAAGGCAGAGAAACTGACTGTATAAGCCCTCGCAGATCCTCATCCTTATAAGCTAGGCGATTCAGGATGGAAAGTCCAAGGTCACAGATAGCATGTGAATTCTGAAAAAATCAATATCATTCGAGTTAGCTTCTTTTCCTATTTTTTTAAGGAGGAATTACTTTTCTGTTTTCTCATTATCAGAAGAGGTGGAACTGTCAACCTATAAACTAGTTATGCTAAAGAATAACAATGGAATAATATTAAGAATTAATATAAAAATAAACTTCTCACTGAACCTCTGATTTTGTTGCGTCAGCATTGTCTTCAGAATGCTTGATACTCTGAAAGATAGAAAATATCGTAGAAATACTCTCCTTCTCCTTGTTCGCACCAGCTTCCAACTGGGTATCTTCATCTTTATTCACCAACATAGAAATAGTCAAGTACAACTGCCTAAAAAATACAGAATAGACAAGTTCAATGAATATAAATATTATCACTAGATACAAATTACTAAGTAATTTTTTCTAGCTACAACAAAATTCCAAACATTTAGAATAGTCCAGCCTCATCACTACAAAATCTATGATTTAGGTGCAGCGATGAAAAACTATAATACCAAAGGCTGCTCAAAATAGTGGCAACTGGCAACAGATAAACTTTAGTATTCAAGATTCACAGCAACAAGCAATATTAAGTCAGCTAATCCATCAGAATATAGATATAAAATATTGATTACCTCTTTATTTTTAATCACCTTAGCTCAATTCAAATGTCCATAACCACAGCAGTTAAATTTGAGGTTTTCTATGACCATGTTGGGCCTTATAAACTGTTTCCCATTAGCTTTACATAAGGATCCCTTAGCAAGGTACAGTGCTCAATTTGTTTGTTATCCATTGTTTCAAAGTTAGATCCATTGGTTAAAGAGGCCTCTTTTCAACAGAAGGCCAAATAAACCCCCGAACTTAACCAATGTAAAATAACACCACTTAAACCATAACATCTGAACTTATATTCAAAGCATATTCAAGACAGATTAAAGGGAAAGCATATACCAGTATATTAGTTCAAATGCTTTGACAGCCTTGCATTCATATATGTTGGGACATGAATGATGAGCAAAAGCATGCACCAAATAAGGCAGGATGTATTCAGGATATGCTGTTGAGGAATTTGTATCAGATTGTATAGCAACCACCTGTGCTTTTGCCTCCTGATACATTTGAAAGATGTCGGCTAAATTCTGTTTTTCCTGCCATTTCAAACACAATGGAAAATAACAGAAAAATTCATAAATTGCCATAATGGAACTACAAAATAAATTGGACACAAAACTACACTAAAAAATTCAAGTTCAGCATGAAAACCTCCTCGGAGTCAAGCAGCTTGGATCCAGTTGTGTTAAATAAGAAAGCACAAGCATATTTTGCATCCAAGAGCCGATCCTTTATATATTGATGAACTTTGCTGAGGAATAGTTTTCCAGCCTGAGGGAAAGATATCTAAAAGGCCAGAAGATAAACATAAATGAAAAGGAAAGGTGAACAAGATTAAAGAAAACAACAGGAATTATTTATATATGTATGTAAATGACTTCACCTCAGGGATCCTCAAGGTTAACTCGAAGACATCAACAGGAATCTTATGATCCCAGTTGCGTGACAGACGAAGAACTGCCTTGGCCATAGCAAGCCTTAAATGGGCCTTATCAACTGAACTGTACGACAGTAAAAGCTTGTGCATGAAATTTGAGCTTCAACAAGCAACATATTGTAAGCAATTGGGCAAGATCAACAAAGATGTTCAATAGCCACACAAAATATTAGTAACTCCCAAGTAAAAAGGAAAAAGAAAGAAACCTCCCAATGTCAGCTATAGTACCTTGATTCTATATCTTCTGATATTTCACCAAAAGAAAGTATGTTTCGAAGGAGTTCTACAAGGTCATCTATAGAAGGACGAAGATGAGCATCTTTAACAGGCAAGTAGCTTTTGACCAATGTCTTTATCCCAAATACCTGTGGCTCAAAAATAAAATTGCAGAAAGAGAGACCCATCATATATACATACATACATATATATATATATAAATGAGAAAAGCCTAGAATATGAAAAACAGAAACCTGGACTTAGTTTCTGTGAGACGCTGCTAATAATGAAATTGCTTTAATCTTAAAACAAAACAAAAACATTAAAAAATTATAACAATCCACAACCTTCAACAGACAAAGTTCACTTCTGTCATCCCAACATTCTTTTGCACTAACATCTGCTTTCTGAAGCAATGAGGAAGATTTATGATAAACAATAATATATATATATATATGCAACATATAGAAAATAACTGAAGAATAAACGTATCTCATAAGGCATACATTACTGCATCTCAAAATTTTGCTTTTAATAAATTCTTCAATTTCACTCTCTCTAGTTTCAAAAACAGGCGTCGCACTCTGAGCTATACATCCCAAAGACTGTAGTACAGCAGGCAAATGTGTTTTTTCCTCCAGCATGTCCACGAGCCTCTGCAAATTGAATACACTGCATGTTAGGCAAACATATAAAGAACAAGCTATTTATACATTTTTTTTTTTCAAAATTAAAACATTTATATGTATATATGATAATGCATGAAATACTGTGTAACCTTATATAGAACAGAGAGGGACTTGAGCCCATCATCCTTTGTTATTGCTGCTAGTGCATGCACTGCATATTTGGCTTGTCTTCGACTACCTTCTAAACAGAGTCTCTCCAATATAAGATCAATTGAACTGCAAACAATCGTTAGGAAGATAGTAAGAATATGGATGAAGAACTAACTCTAACAACTCAGACATTCCAAAGTTACACCTCGATGACACCATGAGTTGTTCTCGGATGGTGCCACCAGCTTTAGCTAAAACGTGCAAAATGCCTTCTTTTATTATCTCATTATCATCTAACAAAAAGTTAACCAGTTCTTCTTCAGCCCCACCCAGCAACAATGGACAGAAGCGTGCAAGAATCTGAAAAGCCGCCAAGAGACATTTAAGAATATAACATGGATCTGTTTCTAAAAGAAAAGAGAACACAATCAACTTCATAGAACCTATCTTTGAAGACACTACCATTGCAGACTCTTAACGACATTGTAACTGAAATATAGACAAAGACAAGGAAATTACAAAAGCATAAGACCACACACACATGCACAAGTGCACTCGCTCACACCCAGAAAAACAAGTTTCACAGAAAGATCAATTATTACCACAAGTACATTCATGCAAGATTGAGTGTATTGTGCATTTCCAGCCGACTTCTGTGTAGTAGCCTCATGAAGGATTTCTTTCACATGCTCCTTGTTAAAAAGTAGATAAGAACACTTCAGAGAGAGAGTACTCAGAAAATCATAGAGACGGTGCTTCTCACCAAGTATTTTAAGCAAATCATCCTGCAAATTAAGAAATTATATCATAGATAAATGGTATAATAAAAAAATAAAAAGTATAAACTTAGATTCCATGGGTCAAACTATTCATGACAATTCATTTTTCCCCTAAAACCAAAGTGAAGTTCACTTACGAGCTACATTGCTGCCAAAAACATAAACTACAAGGCAATTTATGAGAAAGAGCAGCCAACATTGGTTGGCAGCAAAAGTTGCATAAGGTTGACTTCATTATAGTACCAATCAAGTCGATTTCCAAAAGACCCGTGTAGGGTAGAAGCCACCGCTTAACCACAGTATTAAACCGAGAGGCTAAGTACAATGCTTTATTGAAAAGCTTCACCAGAGGCAGTGGCAGAAGCAGTAGATTTCTTTTTTCTTACCTTTTCCTCGAGAAAGTACAATAAGCAGCCGTTACCATGGTTGAGATAACCTTTTTGACCAGCCACATTAAGGAGATGGGCACACTGCAGGTGCACCTAAGGATGGTAACTAAAGTTGTTGTCAATTAGTGATGGTGGCAATCATAGCACCAGAAGGATATAGAGTGTTAGAAGATTGATAGAAGATAAGCACCATTTAAATTAGTTGTAAATATGTATTAAGTGTAAAGGAGATGTATTAGTTATAAAGATACTATAAAATCCCCACATCATGGAAGTTAGTTCTTGAACTATGGGGTTCAAAATTAGGATATTACTTATCCTTTCCTATCTGATAGCTTATCAGATTCCGTATAAATGAGTCTATAGACAAAATCAGTACGGTTTTACCTTCAAAACTTAACATCGTATCAGAGATACTCCCTCTCCTCTCTCTCTCTCCCTCTCTCAGCCTTAATAGCCATTATCCCTTACTAATTGCCACATTTCCCTTTTTTTTTTTTTTCCCTTTTTTCTTTACATAAGTCAAAGATGAATGAGTCTAAGATGTCTTCTGAGGAGGCTTTGCTGAATCCATCATTTGGAGATCTGCAAAATGTTCAATCAGCATACAAGTTGAATGGAAAAACTATTTAAAATGGCCTCAGTTTGTTCAGGCCTATTTGAAAGGGAAAGGAAAGCTGAGTCATCTGCTAGGAATTGGCCAGAGAAGGATGACCCAAGATTCGGAGCATGGGCTGAGGCAGATTCTATGATTCTGTCATGGTCATGGAGTTCAATGAACCCTGAAATCAGTGATATCTACATGTTCTTGCCTACTGTCAAAAATGTTTGGCAAGCCGTTAGACAGACCTACTCAAAAGCTCATGATGCAGCACAAGTGTATGAGATCAAAGTCAAAACCAGTGTAATGAAACAAGGTACTAAGTCTGTAACAGAATATGCAAATTCCCTTCAAAGTTTGTGGCAGGAACTTGATAATTACCAGTGCATTAAGACTAGGAGTTCTGAATTTAAAAATTTTATTGCAAAGGATTGAATCTTTGATTTCCTTGCAGGACTGAATATGGAGTTTGATCTAGTAAGGATCCAGATTCTAGGCAAAGAAGAGGTTTCATCTCTTAATGAGACCATTTCTCTGATTTGGGCTGAAGAGAGTAACAGAGTAGTCATGTTAGAAAACCTGACTAAAGAAAGGTCAGCCACGGTGACAAGGGCAGAAACTGCTTCAACACAAGAAAGTGGGAAGGGGGGGATTTTCAAGATCATCAAGACCATGGGGAAAGGACAACGAAGACACACTCTGATTCACCTACTGTAAGAAATCAAGACACACCAGAGAAAAATGCTGGAAATTAAAAGGAAAGCCTACTACTTCCAGTCAAGAATGGGGATAGTCAGGCCCATCTAACTGCAGCTAACTCTGAGATAACTTCAGTACAAGAAGAGTTCAGTAAAGAGAAAATTGGAAAACTCAGAGAATTGCTAGGATTATTGGGCAAATCCAAAGCAAGTCGCACCTGCTCCCTAGCACTCTCAGGTAAGTCTGCTCCTTCTTGTGGACTAAATGTCTCTGATAGAACTACCACAAACTCCTGGATCATTCATTCAGGGGCCATGAATCATATGACCAACTGTTCTTTAAAAATTTAAGACTTATTCTCCATACCAAGGAATAGGACGATCCTAGTTGCAGATGGGTCTCCCACTACAGTTGCAGGTCTAGGGGATATCCAAATCAACCCACAATTTATCGTAAAAAATGTACTGCATGTTCCTAAATTGTCTGCCAACCTAGTATCTATCCAAAATATCACTGAAGACCTGAACTGTAATGTTGTTTTTTTCCCAACACATTGTGTTTTTCAAGATCAAAATACGGGGAAGATGATGGGATTTGCTAAGGAAAGACATGGGTTTTACTACCTTGAAACGCTTAATCAGTCAAAGAGTGTCAAGAACAGTCAGTCTCTATAATTTTTTTCTACCTCTGATAAAGAAATAATCTGGCTACATCGTTACCGGTTTGGGTGTCCTTCATTTAGAATCTTGACAGCAATGTTCCCTACCTTGTTTGAGAAATTAGATGTTAAGGATTTTCATTGTGATGTGTGTGAATATGAAAAACACAGACATGTGTCAATTCCTACTAGCAACAAAAGGTGTTCAATGCCTTTGTATCTAATCCATAATGATATATGGGGTCCTTCTATAGTTCCAAATGTGACTGGATCAAGGTACCTTTGTCTCAAAGCAAAAATATGTCATCTCCTAAAAGAAACAGGGAAATTGGCATGTAAACCTGCTGATACACCAATTGACCCAAATCACAAGCTTGGAGATGCAAGAGAGGATCCTACGGTTGACAGAGAACTTTACCAAAGTTTAGTTGGTAGACTCATTTTTCTCTCACATACCAGACCTGACATAGCTTATGCTGTAATCCAAGGGAGATTCATATACAGGCTGTCTGCCGAATATTACACTATTTAAAGGCTAATCCAGGAAAGGGAAGTCTGTTTCGAAGAAATGCAGGTATAGTACTAGAAGCCTATACAGATGCTGACTATGCAGGGTCACCTGTGGACAGAAGATCTACCTCAGGGTATTGTACTTTTCTTGGAGGAAATCTGGTTTCATGGAGAAGTGAAAAAAACAGAATATGGTGGCAAGATCTAGTGCTGAAGCAGAATTTAGAGCAATGGCACAAGGCGTATGTGAACAATTGTGGCTAAAAATACTGCTTGAAGACTTAAAGATCAAAGGTAATGAGCTTATGAGACTTTATTGTGACAATAAATCTGATATAAATATTGCACACAACCCAGTGCAACATGACAGAACTAACACATAGAGGTAGCCAGACACTTTACAAGGGAGAAACTAGAGAGTGGATTAATTTGTACACCTTATGTGGCTACTTGGGATCAACTAGCAGATGTGTTCACAAAGGGATTGAATCATACAAGTTTTCAGAAGAACATTTCCAAGCTAGGAATTGCAGACACCTATCCTCCAGCTTGAGGGGGAGTGTTAGAAGATTGATAGCAGATAAGTACCATTTAAATTAGTTGTAGATATGTATCAAGTGTAAAGGACATGTTTTAGTTATAGATAATTTAAAATCCCTAGCAACATGGAAGTTAGTTCTTGAACTATGGGATTCAAAATTAGGAGATTCGTTATATTTCCCTACCTGATAGTTTATCAGATTCTGTATAAATGAGTCTCTAAGGGGAGGATATCAAATAGAAAAAATCAGCAAGGTTTTACCTTCAAAAACTTAACATAGAGGATCATAACAGACAGCAGCATCAGCTAGCTGCCACTCCAGGAAAATGATGGCAGTCCTAGCATAAATAAGAATGATGATAAAGGGAGGACACTTGAGCAACAAAAGAAGTGAAGGACAAGTATTTAGTTCGCTTTTAAATTTTCTTCTCTCCTACTATTCTTAATTAGTCTTCCTAAGTAGAAAATCCTATAAACGTTTCTAGTATCCCCTTAATAGCTAAGGTCCAAATTTCCCTAAGTCGTTGTGGTGTGGTATATCATCCCTACTTAAACGGTTTCAAAATCCAAAGACATTCTCAGCAACATCCCATTCAATTTGCATAAGCAATATCTTAAAACCTACCCAACCACTAGAAGCTTGATGGAAGCTGGTATTTGGATCCAGTAGATTCACTAAAATCTGCCAGATGTTAGCATCTTTCAACTGATCAAGAATCTGAAAACTCTCTTCAGCCTTGACAGGGTCAGAAAAAGAGCGGGACATGATTCGGAAGCCAAATAAAACTTTCTTTTGTATCTCAGGAGCATCACTATCCTGCATTGGAGTAAGAACCAGTACTTTAAGTTTGACACAGTTTATAGAAGTTTAACATCTGCTCGAGATACTAATTCATCATTCAAAACTCCAAACCTGATGCATCTGCCTTAGAAAGAGATACCTCTGCATCTCTTGCTGTAACCTGCAATCCAACAGGAAATCCCCTGAAAATCAGTTTACAATCCATTAAATACAAAATTCAAAAGGGAAAGGTCCTTAAAAGCCATATATCGAAGCATTTACAAGATACCTTTGCTTCTGCTCCAGCATCCTCTCAAGTGCCTTCACCTCAATTTTGTCAAATCCAGAGAAAACTCGTATCCAACATTTAATTTTATCTCTGATTGAGAACCCAGTAGGAAAGAGGAAACCAAATAAAATATATTCTATCGTATCTGACCTGCAGGGCAGATCTACATGTTACAAATCCTATGATTCTGCCAAACACACACCGACAAGGAGTCATAGCAGAAAACACTTCAACTTTACACCACATTGTTTCAAGTATTTCACTAATAGGGAAAAAAAAATTGTCACTAAGGTACTAAAAAAATAATTTAATGGATTACTATTCATCCTAATAACTACTTGCACACACAAAAGAACACTAAATAATTATGATAAAGCAATTTATACTAACAGGATTTTCAATTTGTTTTAATGGCTTTAATTGAAGATATGATTTGGAAAAAGTTAATCACGAGTAGAAGATACTGCATGCCTCTGAAGCTAATTTATACAATCTGTCCTTAAATCTACCAATCTTTCCTAATATTGGAAAGATCTAAATGTATTAACCAAACAGACCCTAAACCTTGAATAATAGGAAAAACAAAGATAAATAAGGAGAAAAAAGTTAAAATGGTGCGAAAGTGCAAGATATCTAAAATGACTTGCCTAAAATCTCTGTCATAAAAACACCTAACAATCTTCGCAGGTATCCAGTCAAATTCGTTGGGATTGATTGAGCCATCAGAGCAACTAGCACAATAAACTTTGAATATCTCAGCCAGCCTTTCCATGGTAAATTTTTTAACAAGCAGCTGTAATTTCCAAACCAAAGAAGATGTTAAATCCCATAGATAATGATCAATGGATACACAATAAGTAACAAAAGCAGGCGAAAAAACACAGGAAAAATGAACATACCGATTTGTCTCGAAGACGCTCTGCAACTAGTTTTACAGTCTCAACGGGAATGGAAGTCAGGGAATGACAAGCAACATCAGAAATTACAGCCACAACAAGTTTTCGAACATTTTCATCATAGTCTAACAGCCGATCACAGAGGGCAGCTAGAAAATGTAGGCCAAGATCAAAATTAGCAAAGTAACACTCAAATAAATATGTAAAAACCCAAAAGAAACTTACAGATAATTTGGGGAGCCTCAGGTCTGTAGGGATCCAACAACAGACAGCTCCTAACATGTTCAAGTACAGACATTCGAACACCAACAACTCTATCAGTCAACCTTTTCAAAAATTCTGAAAATATTGGCTGAAATGCTTCACATGTGATAGAGCCTGGCAGAGCAAAGAGGTCCCCAAACAATCTCACAGCTCTCAAACGAGTGTCTAGTTGGTCAGTCTGCATATATTGGAACTTATACACCTCAGAAATTTTCCATCAAATTTCTATCATCTCTGTACTCATCTTCTCAAAATAAGATTAAACTTATCAATCCATAAAAGAAAAACAAAGTCCCTCATTACCGCAAAAGCAGAATGTAAACACTCCAGCACTACAAACATTTCATCTCAAAGCATTATTAGAATTATTTTAGAATATAAAAGAAATCTCAAAAAGTCTAAAAAACGTCTTCACATGGAGAGCAAAATCTTAAAGCAGATAGGTAATTAGCAGAAATGAAATGAAATGAAAAAAAAGGAATGATTGTTAATATGTGCTCACCAACAGCTCTCCTGTGAGGTATGGGACCACTCCTGATAGTATCTGAGGAGCACAACAATAAACATCATAGATAACTTCAAGGTAGTCAATTTCACTATTGACTAACTGATTATCTCCGGACATCAATGATATAAGAAACTGTTTTATGCCAGCTTCAAGTTTTCCTGAACACTGCTCTATGACATTCATAGCAAGTCTCCTTGCAGCTGGAGCAACATCCTGAGATTATAGATTCCAAAAATAAATTTCCTTCCAATTAAGAATTGTGACTTCTGAGGAATGCATAAAGACAGCCGCATAAGTTGCAAGCAATAAGCAGATTGCGAACAAGAAATTCTTACACTTTTATTACGGCCTAAAGCAGACAATATAATCAGTAAAATATCATCTCGAACATCTTCACTCTCTTCTAACACGATGATCATGATCGTTTGCATGGATGATAAAACACTTTCTGGATGATCATCTCTGCAATATGTAGTAAAAAAACATTCCTTCACTCCGTGATAATTATAAAATATAAAAAGAAAAGCTATAAACAACTATTAACCATTTTATGTCCCCCACAGATTCTCAGTGCAAAGACAATGTAAGGGAGATGAAACTTTAACACACCAACACAACCACAAGAAAGGCACTCATATATGTTTAGACATATAATTCTAGGGTCAAGATACATGCAAGAACTAAGAGGTTGCAGGCATATCTAAGCCATTAAATTGAATCCAAACACTAAAAATGATAACATATTGTACCATTCCGTATCAAAAATAGCAACAGTGTTAATTAAAGCATTCACACATACATGCAACAGAAAAAATTTAGGTAAATAATAGTGATGAGTAAATGGTGCTCTCAATATGACTATACAAGCACTTTGCTCAAAAAAAAAGCAATAAGTAAACGCTAATACAGCACACCTGACAACAGCAAAAAATGTTCTGAACATTTCATTCACCAGATCATCACATTCAAGATCCAACATCACCACACACGATCTATATTTTGCAAGTGTCTCCAAAATGACAACTCTACTTCCAAATGATGGGCCATTGGTATCACTCAATCCGCTAAAAGTGCCAACAATCAAGTGAAATATATCCTGTAAGCATGACAAATATCAATCACACAGAAATTCAGTTGAAAATTTATTAGTTTAGAAGAAAATCAAGACCACAAACAGTCAACCTTCATGAAAGAAAAGCACCTTTAAAACATCATCATTGTATGGGGCTTCAGGAGCCGTAATCCGAGTTATCTCACAAATACAGGTTGCAACTAGAAGTTTGGCATCCCTCTCTTGATGCTTCAGCAATTCTGGCTTGACAATTGCATTAAGAAAAGGATGCATTGATTCCATTACTGATGAGGGTGGAGACTGATCGAGCTCAGAAAGACATGTAGCAGCTTCCTGCAGGTTAGAGAACAAAATATACAAAATAAACAAATTAAAGTCTGACAAATTAGAAGTCTGTAGCTGACTTCGATAAGCATAAAATATATAAATCCACAAGTTAAAGCATATGACAAGATGGGCAAGCATGATGAAACAGTATATTTTACCACACCCACTTGTCTTGGCACTAAGGTCCAATGCCAGATATGTATCAGTAACGTGATAAAGAACAATATCTGAAATATCAATAAAAATAGGAAAAGAATGACAATAAACAGAGAAAACAGCTGGCAATGCAGTGAGACCATTTGGATGGCTTTAGCAAAAAGAAGTTTCTAATTCTTATACTATAGCATAAATAAATGTTTAATCCACACAGCCTCAGGCTAGACATAATGATAAGTGAAAACAGTTTTCAAAGGCAATCTATGATCAACCTAAATACTTGGTGGATTCAGAAAAATTATAGGATTTACCCATCCAAAACCCCAACGCAAGAGAAGAAAGAAAAAAGGAAGATGGAAGAATTTGTGCAATTTTTAGTCAGCATCAAAAGGCAATCTAACAGTTATAAAAGCCTAACAAATTAGATTGATGCATCCCATGAGATCTAGTTTTTTATTTACAATAGACTTTAAAATAAGAGAAACTCTATTTTTACATAGTCCCATATCAGCACTGGCACCAGTTTACGTACAGCATCATTACATATCTATCCATATTTTGCCACTGTCGTAGTCATGCATTCAAAACAGCTTTTGAAAAATAAACAGAAGAAACCATAGTTCAAACAAACTCAAGGACAAAAAGCATCTTAATTTTCCAACCACCAGTATATTCATGCATAACCAGATGCCATTTCTTTCATGCATAACAAGATGCCTCTTCAGCTCATTAGCAAGATAATAAGTTCACCATCAGAGATCCCAAGAACCATTTACTACGAAAATAAAAGCAATTAATATTCAACAAAATCACTTTGCCTAGGTTTGGTTAAGAGGAGAAATCCTTTCCTAGCTATTTGATGCTGTTTGAGTAAACCTACTATCTCTTCATAGATAAGCATTTGTTTTATCAATGGAAGCGTCATCATTCATTCGTAAACTAAAGGACAATCCGTAAACTAAAGGATGCTCCAGTATGCAAAAGTTATTCAATCTCAGCAAAAAAATGGAAAGAGGGAGGGTAAAACAACATCTTACATGGGTTGACATTATTAAAGATTAGTTAGCTTCTGATAATCCTTTTGAAGGATAAAGCCCTTAACCAAACAATGGTGAAAATTGATTAACGTAGCCAATCCCAACGAATTCTGAATCTGGGTTTAATATTTTTCAAGGTTGATTATGAGCTCCAGAATACTCCTCAATCCTCAAAGCCCTTCTCAACCGCAATGACAATTCCAAACTAAATTTGGCCCTGTCATGCAAAATGGTTGGAGGGTGGTGTAATCCATGGAGGGCACTTGAAGCTGAAGATTTGTGGCATACTAATGTACTTTTAAGTCTGGAACAAGTTATCTATCATTTTAATGCATGGATGACATTTTAGGACTCAGTTACTGCATTCGTTGCACTTATTATGGTGCACGATTCAGACTTAAATTTCAAAAGCAAAAAGTCAAGCACGGTCCAGGCTCCAGGAATAGCACACTGCTGTTGATTTAGGCCCGATTCAACCATTGGCCTGTCAGAAACATGTTTGGAGACACAACTGCTTGACACTGGAACAAAAGAACATCCTGCCCATTTTGCAATAGCTTGAGTGTGAGCAGAAAATGCTTGACCTCAACAGAGATCATACAGCAAATTAAGGGCATAAAATACAATTCGAAAACCCAAGTTGGCTCGAATTGTTTAGTAAAAAACTAAGTTTGGAAAAAAGTCGTGAATTGTGAAACAACCCTAATTCAACCAAATTTCTTGAAACTCGCATCAATTACGAACTAACTTCCTCTAAAAAAGCGAATTCATGAAAGCGATCCATCATACCTTTAAAACCTAAAATCCTAGGAGAGAAGAAGCTTAGTTTGAATAAACCCCAGAGCAACTAGGAAGCAGACTCAAATTAAGTAATTCAATTGACCATTAAAAAAAAAAACTCCACGAAGAAAAAGCAGCTGAAATTTGTTTCGTTTGAGTATGCGAAAATATTTAGGGTAGTATATTTTAGTCTCATTGTGTGTGTGTGTGTGTGTGTGTGTTTTGTTTTGTTAAGAAATTAGCGGAAAAGAAAAAGAAATTGATAAAGAAAAA
>JBBYHO010000021.1:5757383-5768094 GCA_038382025.1 Adansonia gregorii
TGTGTGTGTGTGTGTGTGTGTGTGTTTTGTTTTGTTAAGAAATTAGCGGAAAAGAAAAAGAAATTGATAAAGAAAAAAAAAGGCGGAATGCGTGCCTTTAAAAGCTTGAGAAGAGCATCCTTGGAGGAGGGAGCAAACTCCAGCTTGGATCCCAACTCCTTGAGCTGCTGTTCCAGCTTCTGTGCCATTCCTATTCCTATTTTCTTCTTCTTCTTCTATTCACAAAGTAAAGCATCAGCTCTCTCTCACTCTGTCGCTCAGCTCACAGGCTCTATAATCATAACCAAGCTCTAGACGAGTTTTTGTTTTATCCCCTCTTATGCCTCGGCTTCTGGGTCAAGTCAGGGGGTTTTCCTTCCTTTTTCGATTCCAACACGGACGCCAATTGAGCTGTAAATGCAACTTAAACTCCACAGAAATGCATTGCCGTTTGCTGACTTCATCTTTTTACATTTTATTTAGGCGCTGCGCTCCGCCCTCCAATTTTTTATTTCAAGTTTTCAGTTCAGTCCATTCCCAGTTTGCCCTTTTTCTTTTTCAATTTCTAAAATGAAGTTACTCTTCATAATTCATACCATATTATTATTATCATTTTAATAATTTTCATAGGGTATTTGGTATTACACAAAGTTGTGAGAAAATAATTTTTCTATATAGTTTAAAAGTTAAAAATAATGCTTTAAGACAATATTACCTTTTTTCATGTTGATAGCTAATTTTTTTACCCAATACTTTTATTAAGTATAAAATCATAAAATTTAATTAATTTCAAATACATATTAAATATTTAAAATTTATTATTAATTTAAGAGTGTATATTAAATTGAATATAAATGTACTGTGCTGTTTTATTTAAAATAAATTAATTATTTTTAAAATATAATTTAATTAAATGATGTGCTTATTAATAATAAACTAATGTTTGTTAATAACAAATATTTTGAAAGTATTAAAAATAAATAAAATTTGTATTTTGTTATAAGAGTAATTTCAAAAATGAACAGCATATTCCTAATAAAGTAATGAATCAAACATGTTAATATAACTTTCTCTAGAATTTTAATCAATAGTTTCTCACGTATACCAAACATTATAGTGTTACTTTCCCAACAATCATGTTCTTAGCAATCACATTCTCATTCCATTAGAATCCGAACATGGGAAAGCACCAAACGCCCCTTTCTTAAATTACATGAACTTTAATCTTATTGTTAGGCTAATAGTGATCCTCATAGTAGCAAGCTATGCTGGAAAATCCAAGCTCCTGAAAAATCTTATCCTTGGGATTTAGTTGATATGCTCCAAGCAAAACCACCATTGGTTAAGAATAGATATACAAAATCAAAACTTGTTATAGTGGCTTTATTGAACGTTATAAAACCTTAATTATAGCCAACTGTTATATCTAATAGTCAGATTTTAAGGAAAAATTTACTCTATTGGCTTAGATAACTTATATTAGCCATTATAGTTGTTAAACATTAGAAATTTCTTTAGACGAATGTTAAAAATGCTTTTCTCAATAGTGACTTACAGGAAAAAGTATACATGTTGCTCCAACCTATTTATTCTCATCCGCTTCACATAGTCTATAAGCTTCAAAAGGCTTTATATGATTTAAAATAGGCACCTAGATCTTGGTTTACAAAATTCAGCTCCACCTCATCACTAAGCATTATTTGTTCAGCGTATTAACCATAGCATTGTTTTACTTTTGCTTTTATGTGGATGATATGATTATCATTGAAGATGGCTAGTGTTGCATTGCTAAATTAAAAAAAAAAATCATAATTAGTTTGAAATGAAGGATTTTGGTTTTCTTAATTATTTCTTAGGGCTTAAGATATCTTATATTCTATTAGCTATTATCTCTCCCAAGGCATGTATGCTTCTGATTTACTTTCTAGAGCTAGCACTGTTTACAGTAAAATTATCTTTACTCCAATGGAGCCTAATATTAAATTTACTCCAATAGATGTTGCGTTGCTCACTAATCTTATATTTTATTGCCAACTTGTTAGTAGTTTGGTCTATTTCAAAGTGACTCAGCTTAATATTGCTTGTGTTGTTTATCATGTTAGCCAATTTATGGTTGTTCCTTGATCTACTCATTTTTTAATTGTTTTTGAATTTTTTGATATATCAAAGGTATGTTATTTCATAGCTTCATTTCATTGCAAATAACTCTTTGGTATTATCTAGATATTCTACTATTAGTTGGGCTAGAGATCCTACATATCATTGTTCCATCACTAGTTACTGTTTCTTTTTATGGGATTCTTTTCTTGGCTAAACAAGAAACAAACTATTATTACTTAATGTGGTACTAAATCTAAATATCCTACTTTAAGAGATATTGCTTTAAATTTAGTTTGGCTTTGCCAATTACTTGTTAACATAGGCTCTTATTACCTTTAGGCACTAAACTCAAGTTGTATTCTAGTTGATATTTTTATAAAGACACATTTTACTAGGTATTTATAGATTTTGGTTTCCAAGCTCAAATTGATATATACAATGCGACCTCGATACCACCTTGAGTTTGAGGGTGTGTTAATGTATCATTGATAAGCCTTACAAGAATAAAACTCAATGGAAATAGGTCTCTAATGGTTCAAAATAAAAATACAAGAAAAATATCTGAAATCTGAAAGTTGGAAGGATGAAAGCAATAAATCTTGATTGATTGATAAGGATCCTTGTCACAATCAATACAAGGGTTAGACGCCATTTTTGGGGATTAAAAACCTAAAAGATAGGTCTGACAAACTCGCCACTAAAAAGACTTGGGTAAGAGAAAAGACCTGAAAATAACCAGATGCTTTGTTGAATAACTCTGAATGTCCCAAAAACAAGCATAAGGTCCTCTATTTATTGTAGAGGATTTGGCCAAAGGCCTTTATAAGAAAAAAAAAACTAAATCCTAAATAATTAATTAAGATATTGCTTACTCACAAAGAAAATAAAATAGCAATGGAATTAATTTCCTTGCAAGCTAAGGAATCAAAACCTTCCTAAAAAAGTAAACTAAAATCCCTAAAGAGTAAGTAATAATCTGCACACTAAAACCTCCGCAATGTGGATGCTGTTGACTTTCTTGCTCAAGAAGACTTTTAAAATCTTCAAGGATCTTCCTTATTGAGCACATGATACACCAAGTTTACTCTTTTAGCCCTTAATAATGTAATTGGGCCTGTGTACTCGAACTCTTTCTCTTTTCGGCCTGCTACCTTTGGCTAGCCATGATGTGGCACATCATTTTCCCTTTGTTGATAAGGATTTGCCCTCAAATCCATATTATCTCCATCATCCAAGGTGTGCTCTAAATAGGGTGTATGATCTCAAACATTGAACGTAGTGCTCATATTATGTTCTTCGGGTAAATTAAGCTTGTAAGCTTTGTCCTTTACCTTATCAAGGACTCAAAAAGAACCATTAGCCCGTGGCATCAGCTTAGATTTTCTTTGGTTAGGAAACCTCTTTCGGCGAAGATGAATCCACACAAGATCTCCTGGTTTGAATAGAACTTGCTCTCTCTTTTTGTTTTTCGATCTTACATAAGCTTTATTCTTTTTCTCGATCTATTTTCTAACTTCCTTGTTTAAATTCTTCACCATTTGAGCATTCGTAGCTCCAACTATAAAGCTCATTTTCCTAATTGCTATTGGTGCTAAATCAAGAAGTGTAGTTTGGGTTGAAACCATAGACCACCTCAAAAGGAGAATGCTTAGTAGCGCTATGTACCACTAGATTATAAGCAAGCTCTACATATGCCAAGCACTCATCCTAATTTAGATTCTTGTTCACTACTGTCCTAAGCAAAGCCTAAAGTGTTTTATTCACCATCTCAGTCTACCCATCAATTTATAGATGACAAGCCGTGCTAAATAATAACTTGGTTCCAAGCTTCTGCCATTAAGTTTTTCACATATAGCTTAGAAACTTAGCATCACGATCAGAAATAATGTTTTTAGGAATCCCGTGCAATCAAACTATTTCTTTGAAGAACAAATCAGCTACATGGCTTACATCGTCAGTTCTATGGCATGGAATGAAATGTGACATCTTTGAAAAGCGATCCGTTACAACCATTACCAAATCATTTTCCTGTGATGTCTTAAATAAACTTAAAATAAAATCCATGCTTACATGTTCCTAAGGATGTTCATATACGGGCAAAGGCATGTATAACCATTATGCTATCTCCTTGTTCTTTGCCTTTTCATACATGACACATCTTTCTATAATTCTATGAATATCTCGATTCATTGCTGGCTAATAGAAGTGTGCTGTCAATGCTTCTAATGTTTTCTTTTCACTAAAGTGTCCAGTAAGACCTCTACTTTGAGCTTCATGCAACAAAGCTCTCTAATTGAACAAAAAAAAAATGCATAATGGGCCAGACTTGAAGAGAAATCATTCATGTCGAAGATAACCTTTTTTTGCTCTTTTCGTACACTCTTCATAGATTTTTGTGAAGTGCAGGTCCTATTTCTATAATTCTATCATTAAATCAAACCTCATTAATCTTAAATTAAGCATCGAGATTAGTGTATACCTTCAAAAAGTGCATCAGCTACGGTGTTGACATCCCCTTTCTTGTACTTGATTACATAAGAAAACATCCCCATGAACTCCATCCACTTGGCATGTCTCCTATTCAGCATGCTTGACCCCTTCAAATGTTTCAATGACTCATGATACCCATGAATCATGAACTCCTTAAGCAATAAGTAATGTTACCGAGTTTCCAATGCCCGAATCAGCGTATAAAACTCTTTATCCTAGGTTGAGTAGTTAAGATAAGAACCACTCAACTTCTCATTAAAATGGGCAATGGGACGCCCATCTTGCTTAAGAACGGCTCCAATCCTAATTTCTGATGCATCACCCTCTACTTCAAAAGTCTTAAAGAAATTGGGTAATGCTAGTATAGGAGCTAAACTTAGCTTCTCCTTAATCAAGTCAAAACTTCACTATGCTGCATCAGTCCACTTAAACTCTATTCCTTTTTTCATGCATTCAATCAAAGGAGCTACAATGGTGCTGAAATATTTCACAAAGCATTTGTAAAAGGACTTCAAGCCATGAAAACTTTGGACTTCAGCAACATTAGTGGGAATTGGCTAATCCTTGATAGCTTCAACCTTCTCTTCATCAACCTCCACTCTATTTTGGGAAACAATATAGCTAAGAAAACTAGATAATCCTTACAAAAGATGAACTTCTTAAAGTTAGCAAATAGCTTCTCTTTTCTAAGCACTTCAAACACCTTTGTAAGATGCTCCATATGTTCATCAAAGCTCCTACTATTGATAAGAATGTCATTAAAATAAACAACAACAGAATAACCAATGAACTTTCATAAAACATGATTTATTAGCCACATGAAGTGTTAGGAGCGTTAGACAAGCCAAAGGGCATAACTGTATATTCATACGACCTAAACTTAGTCTAAAAAACTATTTTCCATTCATCACCTTCCTTTATTCGAATCTGATGGTATCCACTTTCGAGATCAATCTTCGAAAGATAGAGGAACCATGCAACTTATCCAATATATCATCAAATCATGAGATTAGACAGTGGTATTTGATTATAATCTTGTTAATAGCTCGGCTATCTACGCACATGTGCATCTATCCATCATTCTTAGACGCCAAAAGAGCTGGTACTGCACATGGACTCATGGACTCTTTAACAAAGCCCTTCTCCATTAACTCCATTCCTTGCTGTTGAAGCTTTTTAGCTTTTTTCGGGTTACATCGATATAATGGTCTACTGGGCAAAGTCGAACCGGATATAAGATCAATCTGATGCTTTATTTCACGAATTGGTAGTAACTCTTTTGAAAGTTTTTTGAGGAAAACATTTGAAAATTCTTTTAGTTTCTTATCCAATTTTGGTTGGATAGCTTCACCTTCCCTTCAAATCTCTTAACTATCAATAAATAAACAATCTCATTGGATATTAAAGAATGTTTTACCTCTCAATTATTGGCAAATAAGCTCTCATTTATTACTTTTGAGATTGCTAATTAGTCTTGCATTGCTTGGGAAGGACTGAAAGGTGTCAATAACACATATTTACCATCCTTAAAAATAGAATAGGTGTTTTGCATTCCCATGATGCATAATGTTTTGATCAAACTACCATGGTCTTCTAAGAACCACATGGCTAGCATTCATTGGTACCATATCACACATTACTTCATCCTTGTACCTTCCTATGGTAAATGGCACCTTCACTTGTTCTGTAACCCTAAGGTCTCCTTTGTTGTTTAGCCATTGCAAACGATAAGGACGTAGATGCTTATAGTAATAGTGAGGTTTACTTTATTAAACAATATAGTAGAGGCTAAATTAGTGCAATTCCCTCCATCAATGATTAAGCCACATACCTTGTCATTAATGTTGCAACGGGTGTGAAAGATATCCTCCCATTGTTCCTCCATTTTCTTTGATTATATGGCTAGATTGTGACAAATAACAAGCAATTCTCTTTCCTCAAGAGGTATGACTTGCTCTTCTCCCACTTCTACCTTCGGATCTAATTTATCTTCACTAACAACTTTTTCAACTGATTCATGAATGATCATTACATTCTTGTTAGGACATTGAGAAGCTCTGTGTCCAAGCCCGAGGCATTTAAAACACTTGATCTCATGGCTTCTTGTTGAAGGTTAGGAATTTTTAACTTTTTTTTCCTTTTTTCAACCATAGTCATTTTAGTAAGATCTTTCTTTTTTTCATGTTTTATGACCATTTTGTAGATATAAGATGATGAAGAAAGTAAGGTGTAAGGTTTACTTACCTTAGAGTAGCTTCTCTTGTGTTGCCGTTCAATATTCACAGCCAATGTATCACGTCATCTAATATGGCATATAGTTGCAACTCCACTGAATATGCAATCTTCTTATGCAACCCACTAATGGCTCTTGCAATGGTTTGTTCTTGAGCCTCTTGCAAATTACACCGCATCATTAACATCTTAAACTCTTTCACGTAATCCTCAACACAATAGGCTCCTTGTTGCAAAGTTTTCAACTTGAGAAATTATGGAGACCTGCGCCCAACCTGCGAGGTATTATTCGTTCTGGTCCATTAGACCTTACGATTTTGTCCCTAAAAGATGCCTCCCAAGTGTAGGTTTAAGTCTCAACATATATATCATGGCAGATCCTCAAAGATTCTCGATTTAGGATTAGGTGTTACAAACTCCCCCCGTTTTAAAGCTTGACATCTTCGTCAAGCCCAATACAGAACAGACAGAACCAGGATCACACTAGGCATTGGGATTCTAGAGGTGGCTCCCACTGTACAGCACTTAGCTCCAGCAGGATTCTAGAGGTGGCTCCCACAGTATAGCACTTAGCTCTCGTCGGCTTGTGATTATGCTCTGATACCATTTATGGAGACCTACGCCTAACCTGCGAGGTATTGTTCGCTTTGGTCCATTGGACCTTACAATTTTATCCCCAAAAGGCAACTCCCAAGTGTAGGTTTAAGTCTCAACATATATATCATAGTAGATCCTCAAAGATTCCCGATGTAGGATTAGGGTGTTACAGGAATAGCTCTCGCTTATAGTATTGAGGTATAAACTTTATTTCCATAAGCCTCCATGTCAAGACTGAATTTTCTCCTTCATGCCTTCTTTGTGCCTTTAGATTCTCCTACTACATAATCAGTAAACTCTAAAGCAGTGAGTTTTACCTTTTTAGCCTTGGTATATTCTTGACACTTAAAAATTTTCTCAGCATGTTATACCTACTCCAAGTACTCTTCAAGAGAGCTTGTTCCACAAAAAGGTGGAATCTTCATCTTAATATTGTTAAAGGTTCTTGGTTGCCAGCATTGCCTTGGTGCTTCTTCAGGTTCATCTTCTATGCTTGGATTGTCATACTCATCACCCTCATCATGATTAACCCTTTGTCATTGTAGCTGTTTATTTTATGGCTAATTCACAGCCAATCTTTCCACCATACATACAAGCTAATCCATGCATGTATGAAGCTTTTCGTTATTGCGTTCAAGGGCTACAAGATGAGCTTGTTCAAAACTTATTCCCTGTTCCAATCTTGGATTGGGTAGTGTATGGGTCTCACTACCTTCTGACATAATGTTTATCACTTTAAAACCCTAAAAATGCTAACTTTGATACCAATAATGATGAGCCTTATAAGAATAAAACTCAATGAAAATAAGTCTCTAATGGTTCAAAATGAAAATAGAAGAAAAAAATTTGAAATCTGAAAGTTAGAAGGATTGAAGGAATAAACTTGATTGATTAATAAGAACCCTCCACAATTAACATAAGGGTTGGACGTCACTTTTAGGGATGAGAAACCTAAAAGATAAATCTCACAAACTAGCAACCAAAAAGACTTGGATAAGAGAAAAGAATTAAAAATAATCAGCTACTTTATTGATCAACTCTAAGTGTCCCAAAAACAAGCATAAGGTCATCTATTTATAGTAGAAGATTTGGCTAAAAGCCTTTACAAGAAAAGGAAACTAAATCCTAAATAATTAATTGAGGTATTGCTTGCTCACAAAGAAAATAAAATAGTCAATGGAATTAATTTCCTTGCAAGCTAAAAAATTAAAGGAAATTGAAATCCTTGAAGAGAAGTAATAATCTGCACACCAAAACTTTTCTAATTTGGATGCTGCTGACTTTCTTGCTTAAGAAGACTTTTAGAATCTTTAAGGATCCTCCTTATCGAGCACATGCTACACCAAGTTGGCTCTTTTAACCCTTGATCGTGTGATTAGGCCCGTATACTTGAACTCTTGCTCTTTTAGACCTGTTACCTTGGGCCAACCATGATGTGACTCATCAATCACTGTATGTTAGTTGTAAATATTATAATGTTAGAGTAACATTAGAGATTACGATAGTGATTATGATGATTCTTTCCTTAGTTGGTGAGAACTTTCCTATATACGTAGAACAATTTTGTACAGACTTTTACACAATTAAAAATACAAAAACCTCTTTTCTTGTAACAAGATTTATTCGTAAAGCAACATTACGGTTAGTTATTGTAAGTCAAGATCCATAAATTAAGTAATTAGCAATCAGCACAAACAAGCAAGCCACATGCTTCCTTATTTAGGATTTTAATGGAGAAATCTTCCTTTGGTGCCATAACAAGCTCAAACCTATTTAAGCTATCTACACTTGAATCTTTTTTAAAGCCAATTGTTTCAATTACACGTTTAGTAGACAGAATTAATCTTAGATTCTTGTTCATTGTTATTGATAAACAATAATAACATAAAAAAAATTGCAATCAACAATCTATAGCTGATACAACATTGATTTTATCATACTTCTTGACTAATCCAATCACTCGATCTATAATTGTTCATTGCACATCAAATAGGCAGATTTCTCTAATCTGTTAGTTTCCTAGTCTCCTAGTTTTGGTCTATTTTTGAGTCATCATAAGACACATAGGAACTTCTATGTATTTTGTGCAAGAAGATGCATATTAATCTTTTTTTTTTCAAATTTTCAATACCTAGAACATGCTTGCTATTCATCGTGATTTTTATTTCTTTGAAAAAAATATCAAATTTATCTGCTATGCCTTCTTTCATCCTAAATTCCAATTGGTCCTTCACAAAGACGTGATGAGATACACACATGCTAATCTAATCATGGTTGTTGGTGACGATAGGGTATGATGATGGTTGCATTGAAAAATGAATTCCAACAATGATTACATAGGGCAATGGTGTCAAAGAAATAGCTATTGAAGGTCATGGGATAATTAGAAGACAAGGTTCTAGATATTCAAATCATTTGATACTTTTTATTAAAATAAAAATAGTTAGCTCTCTATGAATAGCTACTTGTAGGTCGACATATAACTTGTTTGCAACCATGATCATAACTGTTTTATATAGATATAGAAAAATCTTCAGTATATGAAAATATTACCTTCAGGTGTTTAAAAATATAGGTATTGTTGATGGGTAAAAGAGGTATGCCTCGACTTGTCATGGGCATAAGATTATGCGGCAATGTGAACAACATTTTAGACTTGCAAGTAAATGATTTCATCTTTTATTACAAATATGCACAGGCAATTTCGAGTTAAAAATAGTATTTAGTACTTCCAACTATTTATTTTTATAGAATATGAATGCTTCCTTTTGGCATACATGAATATATTCTCCCAAATCTTAATGAAGTGGATTCCATTCTTTTGAACTCATTTTACTTGAGCTATCTCATTGAAATCACCTTTACATGCACTATTGCATTTATGATTCAACTCTATCAAGTTTCATGTATTAAAAAAATTGCATATTTCTCTAATTTTGTTATAATTGGGTTAAATAAATTACCGGTGCTCTTGGCAATGACAGCTTAAGCTAAATCATTCCTTGGTGGTTTTATCTAATGATAGCGATAACATGTGCTTTGAAGCTTGATATTGTTGTTGAGTCTAAGGTTCATATATCATTGAGCATTAGGCAAAAGCATCAAAGCATTTTGTTCCATATAAGATCAAAAGCACCTCATATATCTATAAATATACAATTTGTACGTACTATTAAATTGCCATATTCATTGCACAGGTTTGGGTGTAATCAACATTTTGCAAGTGGCATTTGATGCGGAACCCCAAGGCTAAAGAACCCGAAACCCCTTAAACACACACTTTGCCAAAAACATGAACAAGAAGAAATTCCCA
>JBBYHO010000021.1:5768194-5782486 GCA_038382025.1 Adansonia gregorii
AGCCCTATTTGATTAGATATGATGCCATTGGTCCTCATTGTCTCTTAAGATTCCATGCCATCTACAATTCTGCCCATATAGGATTGAAATGCTTCTTTAAACTTCTTGACTCTTAATCTTGTTACCGGTACATTCGGCATTGCTAGCTCATCTTTGGTTTTATTCCTCTTGCAATGTACCATGGTCATGCTCACATCATCCCTTCTCTCTTCCAATGATTCGTCCTCGAATCTGAATCAAAGTAAAAAAAAGATAAATCAGAAACATTAAAAGTAACACTAATATTATACTTACCTGGCAAGTTGATCTTGTATGTATTGTCATTGATGCGAGCCAACACTTGGAATGGTCCATCACCCCTTGCATCAAGTTTTGACTTTCTTTGTTGTGGAAACCTCTCTTTTCGCATATGCATACAAACCCAATCATCTGGTTCAAAGATAACTTGCTTCCTACCTTTATTTGCCTTCTGTGCATGCATGTGATTTTTTTCTCAATTTGTTCTCATTCTTTCTCATGTATTGTTTTAACCAAGTCAAAGCCATCTAAACTAGCAATCTCATTCAAAGGTAAAGGCATCAAGTCTAACACAGTTAACGGATCAAAACCATACACAATCTCAAATGGAGAATAACCTGTAGAAGAATGTATAGAATGATTATATGCAAACTTAATGAATGGCAAACAATCTTCCCAAGCTTTCAAGTTTTTTCTAACAATTGCACGCAACATGGTTCCTAAAGTCCTATTAACTACCTCAGTTTGCCCACCAGTTTATGGGTAACATGTAGTAGAGAATAAAAGTTTAGTGCCCAACTTTCCTTATAAAACTCTCCAAAAGTGACTTAGAAACTTAACATCCCTATCTGAAATAATGGTTCTTGGCATAAAAAACATCAGCAAAGTTTGTTGCATCATCTGTTTTATGGCAAGCAATGAAATGAGCCATTTTACTAAATCTGTCCATAACAACAAATATGCTATCCCTACCTTTCCTAGTGCTAGGTAAAGCTAATACAAAATCCATAGATATATCAGTCCAAGGTTCACTAGGTACAGGTAAAGGTGTATGGAAACCATGAGGCATAGACCTAGACTTAGCTTGTTGACATGCAATACACTTGGCACAAACCCTTTCCACACCTTTTCTCATATTCGGCTAATTAAAATGTTCACTAAGCATATCTAAGGTCTTTTGCACACTAAAATGCCTCACTAACCCTCCACTATGTGATTCTCTAACAAGCAACTCCCTAATAGAACATGCAAGAATGTAAAATTGTTTGCCTTTAAAAAGATATCCTTCATGTCTATAGAACTTATCAAGTGCAATATGTTCACAAGCTTGATATACATTATCAAAATCAGCATCATCAACATACAACTCTTTCAAATGCTCAAATCCAAGTAACTTAGAAGTAAGCATAAAAATCAAAGCGTATCTTCTTGATAGTGCATCAGCCATAACATTTTCCTTACCTTGCTTGTATTTTATCACATACGAAAATGTTTCAAGATACTCCACCCAACTTGCATGCCTTTTACTCAATTCCCTTTGTCCCTTTAAGTACTTGAGAGATTGATGATCACTATGTATCACAAACTCTTTAGGGAGCAAGTAATGTTCCCATACTTCAAGAGCTCTCACCAATGCATAAAGCTCCTTATCATAAGTGGAGTAGTTCAAAACTGATCCGCTTAACTTCTGACTGAAATATGCTATGGGACGATTCCTATGCATTAAAACAGCCCCTATACCAATTTTAGAAGCATCACATTCAATTTCAAAAGTCTTGAAAAAATCAGGCAAACACAAAACGGGTGCAATACATAACTTTTTCTTTAAGGCATTAAATGCATTTTCCTATTTTTTTCTCCCATCTAAAACCAACATTTTTCTTAATGATTTCATTCAATGGGCCAGTGATGGTAGAGAATCTCGAACAAATCGCCTATAAAAACTTGCTAAACCATGGAAACTCCTAACCTCACTAGCTGACTTAGGTGTTGGCCATTCTTGAATAGCTTTCAGCTTTTCAGAGTCAACCTCAACTCCCTTAGAACTCACCACAAAACCTAAGAAGACAACTTTATCCATGCAAAATAAACACTTCCTAAGGTTTGCGTACAACTTCTCTTTCCCTAGCACATCCAAAATAGCTTTAACATGCATAATATATTCATCTAAGTTCTTACTATAAATCAATATGTCATCAAAGTAAACAGCCATAAATTTTCCAAGGAACTCACACAAAACATGATTCATTAAGCGCATTAAAGTACTAGTGCATTAGATAAGCCAAAAGGCATAACCAACCACTCGTACAATCCATATTCGATCTTAAATGAAATTTTCCATTCATCACATTCTTTCATCCTAATTTGATGATAGCCACTTATTTTGGTGAATATGCAGGCACCATGCAACTTATATAGCATATTATTTAACCTAGGAATAGGATGGCGATACTTTACAGTGATCTTGTTGACCGCTCTACAATCCACACACATCTTTCAAGTTCTATCTTTCTTTGGCACTAAAAGAATTGGCATAGCACAAGGAATCATGCTCTCCCTCACATATCCCTTTTTAAGCAATTCATCTACTTGCCTTTGTAGTTCCTTTGTCTCCTTTGGATTGCTTCGGTAAACTAAACAATTAGGAATTTGAGCTTCTAGTACAAAGTTAATTTGGTGCTCAATCCCTTTCAAAGGTGGTAACCCATGGGGTACCTCTTCAGGAAAAATATCATCATAATCCTGCAACAAAGTCACAAACATACTAGGCAAATTTGGGTTAAAGTCAGTGTTTGTGAACAACATTTCTTTAAATCGAAACAATATTAAAGCTCTCTTGCCTAAGTATGCACTCTTTAACTCTCTCTATTTTACATAAAAACATGGTTGTGGCTTAACCTCTTCACTCATCTCAATTTTTTTGCTCACTTTTCACATTTTTTTCTTTCTTTTCACTCACTAACTTCTGCTCTCTTGCACATCCCACTTTTTTTCTCATTTGTGTAGTCACTCACCATCGAGCCTTTAATTTTTCTTTTTTCTCTCATGGCCTCTTTTCTTTCTTCTTTCTTTTTCACCTCACTACCTGAATCCTCACTTGATGATTGTTGAATTTTTAATTGTTCAAGGTATGCTTCTTTGGGTGATAAAGGAGCAAGGGTAATTTTCTTCCCATTATACATAAAAGAATACCTATTCATGTACCCATCATACATAACACGCCTATTGAATTGCCATGGCCCACCCAATAATATATGACCAGCTTGCATAGGCACAACACAACTCACAACTTCATCAGCATATCTATCAATAGAGAACGTAACAACTACTTGCTTAGTAACTTTGACTTCACCACTATTATTCAACGATTATAGTCTATATGGGTTAGCGTGTTTATCACATCTCAGCCCCAACTTTTCTACCAAGATAGTACTAGCTACATTAGTGCAACTACCCCCATCTATGATCATGCTACAAACTTTCTCACCTACCAAGCATCTAGTATGAAATAGGTTCTCCCTTTGTTCTAGGCTATTTTTCTTCACATTCAAGTTCAATGCACGCCTAGCAACTAAAGATTCACCTTTAACAGCATATTTAACATTCTCATCAATATCAGAACAATCTTCTATAGGTGGCATACTCAAATCACTACCATCAGACTCATTACCTCCGTCAGACTCAGAAATAATATCATCACCCTTAATAGACATAGTTTTTCTATTAGGATAATCAAATGCATAATGACCATGCCCTTGACATTTAAAGCACTTAATATCCTTTTGCTTAGAAAGTTTAAAAGATGGATCAGTAGTACCTTTTTGAATTGAAGTACTCTTCTCCTTACCTTTGTTTGTTTCATTGCCTTTCTCCTTGGAATTCGAATAGTGCTCGCTCTTTTATCTTCATTTTTGCTCCATTTTGGACCCTATTTACCACTAAACTTTGAGAAAACCTTGGCTGCCCTCCTTTGTTTTTATTGTTTCTCCACTTTCATGGCAATGTTCACTAGGTCCTCCATCTCTACATAATGTTGCAACTCAACCACATCAGCAATTTCCCTATTCAAACCACCCATGAACCGAGCCATAGTCACTTCTTCCTCCTCTTCTATGTTAGCTTTAATCAATAGCATCTTCATCTCCTTGTGATAATCTTCTACTGATCTAGATCCTTGTGTGAGTCTATGTAATTGCTGTTACAATTCTTTATGGTAATAAGTTGGCACAAACCTCTTCTTCATCACTCTTTTCATCCCATCCCAAGTGGATATAGGTGGTTCCATGTTCCTCCTCCTATTCTTTGTCAATTCATCCCACCAAATTAGTGCATAATCAGAGAATTCCACTGCTGCCAATCTCACTTTCTTATCTTTAGAATAGTTATGACAAACAAAAATGATGTCCACCTTTCTCTCCCACTTTAGGTACACTTCAGCATCATTCCTACCTTTGAAGGGTGGAATTTTCATCTTGATGGAATTAATATTGCTATCTTTTCTCTCCGCTCTTTCTTCTCTCCTTTCTCTACTCCTCATGGATTGCACTTCATCTTCATACTCATCATACCTTCTTCCCAGCTCTTCCTCCCTATTCCTATTATTGTCAATTGATCTACTATGGTTTTGGATTCTACTGACTTCATTAATTCTTCCATCCATCTCATCCATCCTAGTAGATAACTTCTTGAACTCATTTATGAATGCCTTATACATAAATTTTAGATCAGGCATAATTTCATCCTTCCCTTCATGCAATGTTTCCTTTCCATCTCCACTTTAGGCCATTCTTAAAAACAAAAAGCTACAAAAAATGGTTAGCAATAAAAATAACCTCATAATTCACTCCCTTACTTGTTTCACTCAAAAAATGGCACTTCACTCGTGTTTCACTCAAAATTTGCTTTTAACTTCTTTTAAGCTTTCACACTCAAGCTTGCTGCCCTCAATTGCATTTCAAAATTCAGTTTCCAGTCAAGGTAATTCACAAACAGCAAATTAAAACTAGGAATGCAATGAAAACACCTAACAAAAAAGATAGGCACAAAACTAGAAGCAAGAATACCAAAATGAAAAAAGACAAAACAAGCACATAAGAGAAAGATGTGTATGCTGCTCTTACAGATTTCAAATTAACAAAAATTAAATTGTTAATTATTTAATTCCTCTTTTTTTAACTCCAGCAATTGATCTTGTTTTTTTTGAATTTATTATGATAGCTAGGGCAGTAAATAACTCAAAGAACAAATATGAGAAAAAGAAAAGACAAGAAGAAACTCAAGACAAGATGAGCCCAGCAAATAACTCAAAGAACAAGTATGAGAAAAGAAAAGCCTAGAAGAAACTCAAGAACAAGATGAACCCAGCAAATAACTCAAAGAACAAGTATGAGAAAAGAAAAGACAAGAAGTAATCAAGAACAATATGAACCCAACAAGATAAATAAGAATTTGTCCCAATCCAAGCTCTGATACCAAATGACGTGGAACCCTAAGGCTAAAGAACCCAAATTGCCAAAAACATGAATAAGAAGAAATTCCCAACCCTCTCCAATCAATTATATAAATGGAAACATATATGATAAGGTTGATTTGAAAATAAAAACAGAATTCGCCACAAGAAATTTCCTTGATAAGAATTATATTCTTGATGCAATAGAAGAAGACAAGCAATCCTCCCTAAGATGAGTAGAAACTCAATATTCTTCCAATAAACAAATCTGCCACCCAATGTTCATTATAAGGTATTTATACCTCTTAAAAAAAACCCTAAAGATATAAAAGGCCTTTAAACATGGGCCTCTCATAAAAATAACTAAAGCCCAACCTAACATCTCTCAAATATAGCCCATTAAGCCTAAAGGTTTAAATTAAATGAGCTGCAAGCTAATAAAAGCCTATCTCACCAAAACAGCTCATAATGAATTAAAAACAAGCCCACATGCAAAATACAAGTAATGGACTGCCCAAAGCTATTCTTCTAACTTAAAATAATTAATTAAACAAGAATTAGAGTCTTCTTGCAAATTCAACTCCATTTGATTTAGATATGATGCCATTGGTCCTCATTATCTCTTGAGATTCCATGCTATCTACAATTCTACCCATGTAGGATTAAATTGCTTTTTTGAACTTCTTGACTCTTAATCTTGTTACCAGTCCATTCGGCATTGCTAGCTCATCTTTGGTTCCATTGCTCTTGCAATGTGTCATGGTTGTGCTCACATCAGCATTGTTCATGTCTTTTTGTTAGTTTGTGGACGTGTAGGAGTATTAATGTGCATTCATGCTTGTACTAGTAATTTCGCATCTACCAGCTCCTTTGCTTCATCACCTTGATTAATGCATAGCTTTCACAAATTCTTTAACTAGAAATATGGTAATAGAAAGAATGCCATGTAGGATTATGTTGTAGAAGATCTTGAAAGCATATGTAATTTCGAACATCTTTAGTTTTTAGAGTTAGGCTCTAATGACTTGCCACTTGGAGCTGAAGATTTTATTAAGGAGCCATTGCTATTTTCTCTACACCTACAACTACCACTACTTAAATAGCTTGTATTGTCTCCACCTTTTTTGTCCAGAGCTAAACATGTAATTCTTAATCATCTTTACATTTAAAAGGGGAAGAGTGGACGACCTGTGGTGGCACTTGAGTCGACTCATCAATATTCGACCAAGTATTTGATTGTGGCGCTCTACAAGCTTGTGCAACGATTGTACTACATAGGTGGATATTATGTGGACTTGACCTAGTAGTCTTCAATGATCATATCATATGTTGTTAATAGAATTATCACAATGCAAATGATGTTGCGACGATGGCTTTAAGCAGCTTAGGAAGGAGTCACCATATGAAAACTTGCTTTACTTGGTAAGGTAGAATAGAAATTAGAAAGATAGACAATTAAAGGAGAAAAGTGGGAAAATAAAAATTATTTTTTCTATTAGTGTGCATGGTAGGAAAGAAGTAAAAATAAAAAGAAAAATAATTTCTTTACACTCATTGCTTGGTATAATTGAAAAAAAGATTAAAAAATTATTATTTTACCATAATATTAATTGAAAGTAAAAAAATATAAAAACAAAATTTAAAAAATGGCAAATAATCTTGTAAATATATATACTTGATTCATATTATTTTCATTTTTTTAGCTTTTTTTTTTAAAAAATTTTTGAGTGATTTATTATTGTTAATGAATGTGCAAAATAATAATATTTTTTATTCTTTCCTCCCCATTTTATTTCTTTTCAAGTACATCTAAATTAATTTTCTTTTCACTTTTTCACCATCCTTTATTTATCTTTCCATTTTTTCATCATACCAAACGCATCCTGAAGATTATATTTTTATCTAAGGAAATGTTTCATGATCATTGATCGATTGATAGATATTCTTGTTCTTGTTGCTCAAAGTCATCTTTCTGTTTTTTTTCATTATCAAACGAAAGAAATGATAAAATTAAATAAAAGAAATTTTTCCTACTAAACACACAACACAACGTAGGCTAGCATCTTCTTCTGCTTTCTGGCATGCATTTCCTGCTCCAATCGCACAGTTATATGTTCATCCCTGGGGCTGGGAAATTCAAAATTTTGTTGTTGGTTTTATGATTAGAATTCTATAACGCTTGATTTTTTTCTTTTTGGAGAATAATAACAGTTGTAATTTAGTTGTTGCGGATAAGATAATTATCTCCCCCTCCTCCGCTCTCCTCCTTCTTCTTCTGCTTAATCTTGCTCGCTTGCGCGTTTTTGGTAATTAATTACACTGTAAATGCAAAGTGAAGCACAGTCATGCAAAACTCATGGAGGTAGCAGGGAGAAGGAGAGAGAGTCAGAGAGAGCTTCTTATTCATAATCATCTAGCTAGCAACAGCTATATGATAGCATATCATATATTAAACTTAGGGAGTAGTAATAACATCTTTATAAAGAATTTCTTCCACAAATCCATTGATAAGACTTATGCCCACAAACTCAAAAGATTATCTTCTATCAACTCTTTCTAATATTTTCTTTCTTTTTTAATTTCATAATAATAAACTGAATTAAGTGTTAAGAGAAGAAGAGAAGTCAATTTTGCATATTTTCTATTTTACTAGTAATTTTTTTTTTTTTTGTCTGTGTATGCTTTGCTAATTGATTGTGGTGTGGTATGGGTCTCAGGCCTTGCTTGGGTATTCCTAATGGCATTAATAACATGTCCATATACTACAGGCTAACGGTGGATTTCCCGGTAATCTTGAAGAGTTCTCATAGTAGGAGCCGAGGGAAGTTGTCTTGATCTGTCTAGAGTAGAGTCCTGTTTAAATTGGATTGGATTGCATTGCCCTACAAGAAGATGCAGCAGGATCCTAGCAACAACTGTGGTTGTATTCATTTTGAGCTTTGGATGTAATATGATATGATAATCTTAATCAGAAGCATGTCTGAATAAATCTATATATAACAGAAGTGTTTGATAAATCACTCTGCAACCCAGGTGAAATGAAAGTATATCCCACCCTATCATATCCTATATACTTACAGATTTGTTGGTCTCATCCCTAAATCAAGATACTTACTGGGTTGGAGTTTTCTTTCCACCCAGCCAAGCCTAATCACTAAAGTTTTGATTAAAAATCAATTTCAATCTCAATTTCTCAGCTTTTTTTTCTAAAAGGATAAGATTTTTCAGACAATTTTTTGAACATGTAAGTAACGAGTAGTAGTCAAAAGTGTAGCGCAAAATAATGTATACCTATCTCCAGTCCCAAACTTGGCAACACAGTGGTAGCAATTAGCAAACCAATGGATTCTAATTCAAAACTCATTTCTCGATGTCTTCAGAGGGATAAGCTGATCTGATCTTGACGGATGTGATGACGATCAAATAGTACAACCATTAGTAGGACTATAAACAATACTCCATATTGGAATGTACCTAGTATCATTACTAGTACCTTCATACACAATTATTTTTACTTTTTCGTTTCATTCCCGTGGCTCTGAAAAACAAAAAGGACAGAAAACAAAGGAGGTAAAAACTTTAGTAGCAGCAGCAGCAGCAACATCTTAAGATGGACGTCATCTGATTGTGATGTCATGGCGGAGCAATCCCCTTCTTCACCAGCATATCATAAACTCTATCAATCTTGCTTGGTTCCATCTTGAACAAGCGATGCACATCAGCTTTCTTACCAACATTTCCATTGAAGATCTCTTCCGAAATTATCTGTAGCATCCTCAGATAAAGTGGTGGAGGTAACCGAATCTCACTGCACAGCCGCTTCTCCTGCCACCACCATCAACAGATATGCTCCAGTTAATAACTCCAACCAAACTACAGTGAAGTATAGGAGTGCATGCAGATTGCAAGCAAACTCCTGCATCAAGGCTAAAGATGCCAACTCCCGCAAATAACAACCTGTACTATAATTTATGAATGTCATTGTCTAAAACCCAGCTTCATACCAGATGAAAATCTAGAAATTAGGAATAACAATTCTTACAGTGTCAGACAGTAACTGGGTTTCGGCGAAACCCATTATGTCCAAATCATTAGCATAGCTTGAAGAAGCCTGTGCTGTTGGTCTTGAATTCGAGTCCTTGCCCACAGATTCAGAAGCCATGAATGAGTTTGGGGCTCCCTGGCCACCTGGACCACCCTGGACTCCATCTTTTGCTCTGTGAGAACTCTCTTCAGCCTCCCTTTTCCTTTTTAGTTCAAGATATCGGTCTGCCTCAGCTGATGTACGACAACCAGCTGCTCGGGCTTCCTGCATACAATTATTTCCCATGACAACAATCAATGACCATATTATGAAGCTTACATATTTAAATGAGGTCGAAGGTAGAAAAATAGCCAAGCAGAATAGTGAGATATAAAGCAGCAACACCAGGCACGAATAATACCTTGAGTTCTTCAATTCTTTTTAAAGTCCGATGCTCAGCAACAACAGTCTGAAGCAATTCTTCATGTTCTTCCTTCGAATGAAAGCGCATGAAGACATCATAACGTCGGCAAAGTGACCTCTCCTCAGGAGATAAGTCCTTCTCAAAAGGATTAGGATATAACAAATTTCTTTCTAGTATGAAATCCTTTCTACGCTTCCTCTCATCCAGCCTGGCAGTAGATTTATTTCAAACATGAGATAGAGAAAGTATTGCACATATCCTCCTATTAACTAATATAAGAAATGTTTTGGTTTTCCCGGATAAGAAACATAAAAGGGAATCAATTACAACAGAAATAACTTCCAAGAGCCAAAAGGTGTCGAGGCATAACTCCTTCCTCAACCTCAAACCTTTTTTTTCTATGCAATTGTATTCCTGTGCGCTAATATGGGCTTTACATTTTTGCATCTTTCAAGTTTAGAAGGGTGGAATTAATTCTCTCTCCAGCATGAATCAAATTACCAACTGCCTACCTCTTTGAATAGATTCGCAACACTCGCAGCTTAAGCTCACGCTCTTCCTCAGTATCAGTTTCTTTAAATTCCATCTCAGCCAGTAACTGCTCAGCATCATTGTCATATTCTGGATCAAACTCCTGCCTTTTGGGGTTATACCCACTCAACTCAACTAAAGATGGACCTTCATTTCCCGAAGAATTTGGCTTCTTTCCCCCAAAATTTCTGTCAATCTGATGATCTAAAAGACAATAATAACAATGAGCTAAATACTGGTAATGCTATATTAATATTATGATTATGGCTCCACCCTCAGATAAACTTGATGGGGCGGATAACAAGTCCACGTGAAGCAAGCATCATATAAATTTGCCAACAACTTAATCCTTTGTCATGTTTTTTTAGTACACTAGTAGAGAACAAGGAAGACTCAAAGACATCAGGAGTCCTCATTAGGATTACAGCATTAGGCTTTGATTTATTGGGTCATTAGTGCAAAAGTGGTCATCCTGCCAATCTTATTGACCAGAAGTTCTTAAATGGTATAATATGTACAAAACAAAACAAGGCTCAGTGGCATATGGGCTATATATTAGTGGAATAATGATACTAAAAGGGAACATAGAGAAAGTAAAAGATATCAGACCTTCCATTTTAACATTGCCATCTTTAACCTGGGTCATGTTCGATACCTTCATAACAGCTGCTGATGCTGTACTGCTACTACTAGATCGTACCCCTGACTCTGCATCTGAAGTTTGCATAAACAAGGCAGAGAGCACAAGGATTACACTGATTAGATTATTTGATTACATATTGAAAAAATCAAGAATCTTCCAGCAGGAAATATATATATATATATATATATATATATCAATGCTCACCAGCATTTAAGGCGGTTAGTAATCGGCCACAATTATTGCCTTCAACTCTGGATAAATCAATAAAATTGAAACAAGAAAATAGCATAGATGAACAAAGATGATACAAACAGAGAGGAGAAGGGTAGTCATACTTGACTCTTGAAGGTGAAAAAGGGGATTCTTCTTTCACTGAAAGCTCCCCAAGCATAGAAGACCCTGAGACACTCATAGAAATTACTGATAAGAATTTGCATTAAGAGGCATCAACTTATAATTAAGAAAATTTCCTGTAGCACAAACAGCCTGCCTCAAACCATGTTCACTCTCGTTAGCTTCTCTAGAGATTAAGAATTATTCTACCATGTAAACGCAAGATAATGTCCAGTGAAAAGGAAAAGAAAATGAATCTGAGGCTTTGTCGAAAAGGTTCATCAACCTCTATTAGGAGGATTCCTGCAAGGCTGCGGTTCAATCGCTGGCACTTGCAAATTTCCATTTCTCAACACCCCCCTAGGCCTTGGGACTCCTTTGCACCAAAATAAAAGAAGGGGGAGGGAGAAGAACATATTGAAGATTATAGAAAGGAGAATAAATGAAAATTGACAATAACCTTTCTTGTCCTCAGCATGCCCTTTAGCCATTGCAAGAAGCTCTTTTCTATTTTTTCCAACAACATGAGACATATCCTGTGAAGATATAAAGTTGTCAAACCTTAACTATATTCATGAAAAGGCACAAATAAAAAGGGATTTGATAGTTTTAAACTCTCGTACTGGAAGGGGAAAGAATGGGGACTTCATGTAAACGTTACTATAGTGGTCAATGCACTTTTCCTTACTCTTCGTGCCCACATGCTCAGCAACTTCTGCCCAGTTTCCGAGGCCATACATTTCAATTCCCTGAAATTAGAAAAGTTTAAGGAGAAACAAGATTGATTTCCTTAATTATTCCACATTGGAAATGCAGTACTGAACAAATCAAGGCCCAAACACAACTTTCTTCACTACTTTAACAATGAGGATGACTAGAAATACCTCTAGAAGCAAAATTTCATCATCTGCATTCCAATCAGGACAGATAAGGGGAAAAGATAAATTGTCCTGTTAATCACAACTCTATTGTCAGCACTGAATCAGACCATAACCAAAGGGACACCAACAGATACGTGATGCAGAACAAATGAAAAAGAAAAATAAAATCAGGAAATAGGAATTGCTTTAGTTCTGCTCGATAGATGTAAAAGATTTGCATAACAATTTTCCAGCAGAGGAAAAAGTTCATCAAAAACCTATTCGTTAACAACATAAACCAGAAAAAAAGTATGACCATTCAGTAAGTTATCATGATGGGAAAATTTGTTTCCAGAAGGCTTTTACTAACCATGACCCTGTAAGGATGGCTGCTTTTATGAGGTGTAACCTCAGCCCCAACAGAAAAACACTCTATACATAGGTCAAAATCAGGACATATAGCACACTTGATACGGATCTTTCCTGTGATGTCTTTGTTGCAATAATTGCAGTGGTATAAAGCCCTTTTCCCTTCACTTGTTCCTTGACCTAGCTCCAAAAACGATATAAGATGGGAAATAAATGGAAAAATGTCAGAATATCTTGTGAATGAACAAAGAGAATTATATCTAGAGGCTTAATACTCAAAGAGTAAAATGGTATACTGAAGAAAAAAAGCATTTTAGCATTCTTAGGGAGGATCACCAATTTTAAAATAATCATAAAATCAACACTACCATACCATGCCTTCTAGGATCTAGATAGCAGCTAATCATAACAATATGCATCCAACCATTTATTAGAACTTTTACACATGCAATATATGCATAGCCAATCTGCATCGGATAGAATTATGGGTCAATTTTCAGCAACTGTAGCCAGGTCTAAAGTAAAGATAGAATATTGCAAAATAGAATATCAACTTTGTTAAGTTTTTGGCTGCAAACTCTCTACATCCAGAGGGTCTTTACCCACTTAAGGTCCCACTAGGTACTAGAAGGGGTGATCTGGAAGATTCCAAATATTTAGCAATTTCTTTTTTCTCACAAAAATAAAATGGCCGCTGCAGTCTCTTGAAACCACTAATGCACTTGTAGCCAGTAACTCTGGAAAATGGCCGTTGAAACACTGAATAATAGCACTAATATTAAATTTTCATTACCAGATAAAAACATGGATATGGTGGTTATCTCTTTTTTGCCATATAATTGCTCACAAAACAAACTTTCTACAGCAAAATTCACTGTGATAGGGTTGCATGTTGACACTACGTAATGGTGGGAAAGTACCTGAAGTTGAAGATTCTAAATTTTCTCCAGCAGAGGCGTTCTTTTTTCTCCTTGATCTGCATAGCAAAAAGGGAGCACTTAAATAAAAGCAAGTCCAGAAAGAGAACTAAGAAACCCTCATTAACTGATTATATCACAATAAGAAATATAGAGAAATCCAACTACTAATTAATTATTACACAAACATACGGGGAAAAAGCTGAGAGATAGCAAAATGAAATCAAGACAACAAACATCCATCCTTTGCTATCATAAAAGTTCATTACAGCAAGAGATAGTAGATTCTCTGCATGTAAGATTCACCGTAAGAAACCTTATACTTAATGAACTAACAATCCAGTATAACAAAATGGAGGATTCAATAATCAAAATCTATTAAAACCAACTGGAGGACAGCAGAGAAAAATTAATTTAAACATCAATTCTGACATATCAGGTTGCTTTAGTAAATAAATAAATGACAGTTATCCCTATTCATAGCCTCCGTTCAAGTTATCACTTTATATTCTCAAAATTATTAGTAGTGACGAATTAGGTGAGTTGCATTTCCATCTTGCAACTTACAACGTACTTGCGCACAGAAGTAAGCATTTTAAGAACAGGCCATTGTTTTCTTTTTTCTACTCAAAAAAAGAAGTAAAAATGCAGCAGTTCAAACTCAAAACAACATAATCTAATATCTGAAAAGTAATCTTGGCCCTTCACCATGCAAGCTCAAATG